>CAEFZX010022073.1:0-14722 GCA_903066825.1 Alfaro cultratus | reverse complement strand
TATCTATCTATCTATCTATCTATCTATCTATCTATCTATCTATCTATCTATCTATCTATCTATCTATCTATCATAATCTCATTTATGGAATATGACTGTAGTTTGATTCCACATATGTGTGTATTATGCAGATATGTTGACATTTTCCAATAACAGTTTAATTTTAATAAACTGCAGGATTTTAGTAGCAGCCTATTTCACTGTTTGGGTCAGATTGTTTTATTTGACAAAATTAATGAGCAACATTAAGATTAACTGAAAGTGGTTAACAGTGCTATGGAAAAATAGATAAGTTAGACTTTGATGACATTTGATAAAAACTGGAGCTTAAAGCTATTTCAGTGTAGATATCCCAGTGAATAATTTGACATCAATGCCTCAGGAAATAAAAACCAGTAAAACTTTGTGTAGATGCCCGTGAAGAAGTGAGTATTGATGGAAACCCCGACTCAAGTACAATATTTGAATTAGCATCCCAATCATTTTAAGTATGTTTTGTGACACTTGGACCACTTTCAGAAGAAACTTTCAGTTTAGGCTGCAGATATGGCAGACATAACCAGTGAGAAGCAAACTGATATAATTACCTTTGACTTCAACATAATTATATTACTGGAGTGACATTGAACTGTAGATGTGCACTGATAGAACTGAGGTGAAGAAAGTTGTATTTACATAAAGCAGAGATCTACACCACCATGAGAGTTGGGGTGGAGAAGGTGGAGACGTCCCTTAACACTGAGTACCCAGTGGGCTCTGTTAAAGTGTACCAAAATCTGAAATATAATTTTAGTAATATATTTAATTGTAATGTAATATTTGCGTGTTTTACAAAAAAATATATTTTATAAAGTCTACCAAAATATATTTTAAAACAATATATTAGAAGCATGTTTTCAGAAAGGTATGTTTTTTAAATTCTGAATATATTCTTAAAACGTATGTCCAACATATTTGAAATGTATTTCAGAAAAATGCAGCCTATTTAAAAACATAAATATACGTAAGTGGATGATTATTTTTTCACCTGGGCAGCCCTGCCTCCAGGTTGCAGGAGGCAGGGCTCCTGCAACCTGGGCTCCTGCAACATTTGAGGGCAGCTGGGTCACCAATATACATCAAAGCTGTTTCACCTGGGAGGAGCTAACTATTCAGACTGTATGGTGTTCATTGTAGCCTCTGCGAAGAAACTCTCTGTGGCAGCTGGTTTTTTTTTTTTTGGTTTTTTTTTTTACAAAATGTGCTCTGTAGTGCCAATCTGAAAGTAAAAGTCTACACAGTTCATGTCCAGGAGGTTGTAAAGATGCTAGCTGCCCTTTCCTGATCCCACCTGTACAAGTCCTGGGTAGAGGGAAGCTTAGCCTCAATCAACCCTCTCTTTTGAGTTCTGACTCCTGACATGTCTCTTGACTGTCAGCTACAAAACGATGTCTTTCCCTTGGAGGTTCATATTATGTTACCAACCAGAAGCCAACACATTTAGATACTTGTCATAGGTTGAAGTTCTAAACCTGAGAGGGTAATAACTTGCCAACTTGGGGATCCTTTGTGAATATTTCATTTTGTATACCCAAGTGACCCTTTAAGTAATGCTTTCCAGGTTAAATAATGCATAGTATTGCAGCACTGTTCATCATTTCACAGTTCACATTTACTTAACTGATTTAATAAAATAATTGCATGGTAGCACAAATGCTATAATTTTTCAGTCCTGCTTGCTTCCAGCCATGATTGACACCTGCATCTGCATGGCCTTGCAGGACAGCCAGCCGTTCTCTTGTGTAGTTGCTCTGCATGGCCGATCATGGAGGTCCGCCTTCCACTGGATGCTGGGGCCCAACAGGGAATCAGTCTGTGACTGTAGAAATATTTAGGAAGTGGAGCCTGGTATTTGTCTTGTGCCAGCAGGGAAGGTGGAAAGACAAAGGAGGAAGAGTATGAAGAGTATGCAAGCCACAGTTCTCTGAGCTTTTCAGTGGGAATGATCAGTCTAGACAATGTTTCACAACAGAGACTCAGCTTATTTTATGTGTCTTAGAAAAAAATGTTGCCACCTGCCCCCATTCTTTGAAGGGTGGGAAAGGAAGTGCTTTGAGAACTTTGGGAGGAGTTTGAGTTGTCATATTCAGTGATCCAAATCAAAACAAGAGCTTGACCTTAGCGATGCTTCATGGCAGAGATTCAATGACAATATTATGATATGCACCACTGTTAAAGGAATTTCGCTGATTAACTTATGAGCATTTCATTTTATTGAGACAAATCTTAAGCAGACGTCACAGGTTTACTTTAAAAAAATGTTTTAAGGAAACAATAATTCCTAGCCAACTCAAAAGTTTGTTCAGAGGACAACTGACTGATAAGATGTGATATATGTCCCAAAAAGAAGGTGAAGGCTTTATTGATGAACAGTGAGGTTTAATGGCAATAGAGTCCTAGTTTCACCATAAGAGCTGGGAAAGTTTATACAGAAAAAAAACTATGTAAACTAAAAGACCGTACGCTTACAAGCATTATTTTTGGAACTTAAAATATCAGCTATGATTTAAAAATAACTCTAGTTTTAGTATTCAATAAAAAAAAATGCACAATTTTAGCTGCTCAATATTGAAAACACTCATATTTACAAAATAAACATGAGGGCTGCTACAATTGTACACCGTGGGCACAATTATTACACAAGTTGTAGTTTGAGGATTAATTTTATTGTTGATCAACTACGGCGCTCTTGGTCAATCCAAAATGTTATAACCTCTCAAATCTGAATATTTCAGAAAGAATTATTGGGCAACTATTAGTGTGCAAGATTATTATGCAACTGAAATAAAACTGAAAATTTTCCCATCTCACTTATTGTCACTCGTTAACGTAAGAATAATAAACATTAAAAAAATAAATCAGTGACCAATATAGCCACCCTTCTTTTCTTTTCCATGGGAGATCAAGATTTAAAGAGTATTTAAAATTTGATCTGTTGAAATAAAAGTGTATGTGAAATTAAAAAATGTCATTGTGACTGGCCTATAGTGTAAAAGGACTGTGAAGGAACATTATTGATAATTGTGTCAATAATCAAAGTTATGGTGGATGTATCTATAATCAGTAATAATCATGTTTAATGTGTTTGTGAATTAGAAATTACCTATAACCTCAGTTAAAGTTGATCAGAGTTTAATAATGATTGCTGACTTTAATGTCTGAGAGTTTAGAGGAAAGGTTAGGGGGAAAAAAGCAACCAACCAGGAGAGGGTTCTGAACAGCAAACAGATGAACAAACCAAAGAAGAACTCAGGCTGCTGAGAGAAGAGTGTCCTGGCTAGAAGATGGAGGGTGACCTTTGAGCAGCCCCGAGACAGGAGCACAAACATCATGACACTTTGTCTCCCAGGCAGAGGTGGATCTGAGATCATTTACTCAAGCAGACAATAGGGTGGAAACCCCTTTAAAAAGCTTGAGCCTTTGGTTGGTTCCTCCAGGCAGATTCGAGCCAAGATCAAGATGGACAAAGAACTCTGCAGCTGAAGAAGAGCCAGGTCCACAGATAGCTGAAGACTGTCCTGCGAATGGGAATTAACTTCTCAGCGCTGCAACCTGTGGTACCAAATTGGACTTCTCTCATCATCTGGGTTCAGACCCCAAAGACAAAGGCAAGCAAGAGGAACTTGAGCGTTCCTCAATTACATCTTGACGGACCAAAAACGCCTTGAAACAAGGTTAAAGGGGCTCAGGAGCAGCATGACAAAAGCTGAGGACAGCTGTGTGCATGAGGAAATCACCTCCAGGCCCAAAACCTGAAGGTTCTAAATCGGGACTCTTCCAGCCAGTCTGTGTAACCTCAGCATCTGTGAGGAGGTGAAAACTCATCAGACCTGCAGGGACACCTGACAAGACCACTAAGAGTAAATTCTGGCACTGAGTGTAACACAAAGATCCATAATCAAACAGAAAATACAGGGAAGCTTTAAGCTTCACGGTCTCCAAGGCCAAAACAATAAACAAAAGACCCAATTTTAACTATAAAATAATAAAAACATTTTCTAGAGGAGAACTGAAAAAAAGTACAAAACCTGAACTCCCTGGCTAACCACAAAACAGGAGAAAACAGGTAAACAAAATGGCAGAGAACCCCTAGCAGCTTCCACTGTGAATAGAAACACTACTTTAGTTAGACACTTGATTCTCCACAATATGCTCACAGCAAAATCATTAAGTCCCCACAAACCATCATCTCTGACATCTGACATCTCTGGTATGAAGCTCTTTATGGGGTGGCTGACGAGCTCCAACACACCTGTAGCAGCCAGGTAGAACTGAAACACAAAGAGAGAGCTTTCTCATGAAGAGAGCCCCTAGAGGTCAGTGACCGTAACAGTTGCACTGGATTTTTCCCTGTTGTGAGACAATAAAACACATTTTTATTATATGACATTCTATTCTTCTGAAATGGCTAAATATCAGTTCACAAATTAAACAGTAATGAACTATTTATTATACAGGAGATCAAAATGAAAAATAACCCTGAAGAAAACAAGAGTGGCATTTTATTCATGGCTGTAGGTCTGCATAGGTGTGAGGATGTGGATTTTTAGTCCCTGTCCTGCCCCTGATTGATCCCAGCAGTCTCCTGTTCCTCTAATTATTCTCTTGTGTATTTAACCCCACCTGTGTCACCTGATTCCCACCGGATCCTTGTCATGGTCATAGTCTAGTGCTGCCTGTGTCTCTGCTCGCCACTCACCTGTGTTCCCTGGAATTATGATCCTTGTGGACTTTAATGCACCCATCTGGATCATTTACAGATTTGGCCCAGATCTCAATGCTGTAGGTTTTGTCTGTGACTCTGTCTGTATATAGAGATGGAGAAATATCAGTCACAGATTGTCAGAGTTTGGGCCCCCCATCGCCCCTGGTTCCAGCGCCACTGCTCCCAGAGAGCCTTCTTCCTGCTCTCCAGACGTTGGCAAATATGCATAAAAATGATTATAGGACCAAAACTAAAACTCACCTTATAATTGTGCACAAATTGTATAAATCCTGTTACAAACTGTCTTGTCTTTTTCTGTCGTTAAGCTGCTATTTGATAATACATAAAGCAGAAGTTGTCATATCAAAATAAAAGCATGAAACCTAAAACTGGATGTTAATCATAAATAAAACGAAGTAAAGATGAGAAGTTATGAAAAAAGATCTGAGGAGGACATCAAGGGGCTAAAAAACCTTTTTATTTGACACAGCAGTGATGGGAGGTCTTGTAATCACACTGAAGTAAAAGATGACCATGTATCAAAAATAAGAGGAGGGGAGACTGGACAATGAGCAACAGAGAACTATAGAGGCCATGATGGTGGCAACGTCTATGAAATCATTTAAATAGAGATTGCAGTCTGTGAAAGGAAAAGCACTTGTAGAAGAGGAAGATGACAAAACAATATTTTTAATCAAAAACATTTTAGGATTTTATTCCTTTTAATTTGAGAAGGTTTTTTTTAAGGATCTGATTTCAAGAGCTGATCGATTCCTTAAGAGTCTATATGAGACTCAAGCTTAGAACTTTTCATTCAGCTTTATGGCAAACTCTCCTTATGTTAAGAATTATTTTTAAGGATAATATATATATATATATATATATATATTCTTTTGTTTTTGTTAAACAGATTGTTTTGCACACACCAGCAGGACTTCTTTGTTTCCCCAAAATGGCTGGGTGTTTATTATTTATTTTGCTCTTGGACTGTTTCTGTTTGTAGACTGTTTTTAGAAGCACATGCAAAAAGTGAATTTTGCATAATAGTGGACCTTTAAACTATCAATCCATCCATCTTCTTCCACTTATCCTGAGTCAGGTCACAGGGGTAGCAGCCCAGGCTTCCCTCTACCCAGCTCCTTCTTCCAGCTCCTCCAGGGAATCCCAAGACGTTCCCAGGACAGCAGATACACATAGTCCCTCCAGCATGTCCTGGGTCTTCCTCTGGGTCTCCTCCAGGACCTTTAAAATTCTCTTTTTAAAGAATATCATGTGGTCTTGCTCGCTTTTCAAATATCTGTTGCAGTTGCCACCTCTACAGGTGGCACAGAAAAAATAAAAAGAACCGTAGGATGAAAATTAATCTTATTGCAGATTATTTTCATTTTGAATGTTGTGAACATAATTGATCAAGTAATGACGGTAATCTTCTATCCTATCACTCTTACAGACATAACAGACATGTCTATGTAAAGCACATCTTTATTTATATAAATGTAGTTTGCCTCATTTACTGCAGCCGACCTTTCGTTCTCCATTGCCACAGTCCCCAATAACATCACCATAAAAAGCCCATTACATCCAAGGCTACAGGGCTCATTAATACCTAATTAGATTATTGTTAAGAACGCTGGTGCCCTTGTAGTTAGAAGGGAAATGGGACTAGCTCTGACTGACAACAGAAGTGGGGAGGGTATTATGCTGAGTTGAACCACTGACCCTAGTCTGCCTCACAGAGGTCACAGCACCAAATGGGACAGATTGAAGATACACTGACTAAAGAATCCTTTCACATTCAAATGAGTGGGAGTGCTCCATCTGCTTCTGTTTCTGGTACGACAGCAGCATCACTGCAAACCCCACTCACATTTTTAACATGATAAAAAAACAGCAAAAATATCAAATGGTAAAACATTTGACATGCTCAAAGACATGCTCATGAAAAAAAAATAAAATAAAAAGAAATCTCATAACATTTCTTTTTATGAGAAATGTTATGAAATGTCATCCCCATCTGCAGTACAGATGGAGATGACTGTACTGCAGTCATCTCCACCAGCAGTTATTCTTTTACCCACATTATGAAAGTATGTCATAACACATTGACAGTATGTGTTAACATTTAACATGTGTTAAAACTGCGACAATTTTAACAAATTTGTAAAAAACATATTCTTTATAGAAGTTACATACTGCAGCTTTAAAAGTCTATTTTTCTACACCATAAGCCTTCCATCTCCCAAAACAGATGAAGTTACTCGAAGTTTAGTTTAATTTCTGATTACAAAATTGATATAAATAAAACTCAAGTATTAACATTTAACTATAATCCACCAACTTCTGTTAAAACTGTGTACAACTGGAATTGGGAGGCAGAGTCTATCAAATATTTGGGTGTTTCACTACCGAGGGACTTCTCAAAACTGTTTGATATAAATTATGGCCCTCTAAATTTGAAAATAAAGTCAGATATATTTGATTTGATAATTTTATTTCAGACAGACATTTCACCAGCAAAACAAAACATAATAATAAAGACTTTCATGCTTCTAAGTGTAAATACAATACCTTACTATCAAATTTACATACTTAAATACATGTAAATACACCACTTATTTGGTGACCGTGAGTCTGAAAAGGAGTATGATGAAGTTTAACTTATATAATCATACCCCTTCTCCATTAATTAATTCATAGCATAAATAGTCTTCCTGTTTCCAGTAATCTTTTAAAAATAAAATAAAAGAAAAGAAAACAAACAAAAAAAAAACAATAATAATAAATCTGAAATAATATTTCCTGAACCAGATGCAAGTATTACACACCCACATATATTTACACTCACATTCAACATTCTGCACCCAATTGCCCAAGACATCCACAGTATTGTTATTCCCAGTCACACTCATCACCCCTGTTCATCCTTATACTTTTGAATAGTAACTATTTTGAATCTTTTCTTAAAATACCTCATGCCTGGACTTTGCTTCAACTCTTTAGTGAGTTTATTCCAGATCTTCACGCCAATAACAGAAATGCACATTCTTTTCATTGTTGTTCGAACATTCAAAGTTCTGAAGTTGAGCTTTTCTCTATAGTCATATCCCCCCTCTCTATCAGTAAATAATTTTTGAATATTTTGTGGTAATAGTTTGTTTCTAACTTTATACATAAACTGTGCAGTTTGAAACTCTACCAAATCTGGAAGTTTCAGGAAATAAGAATCTATAAATAAATTGTTGGTATGACAATAAAAATCAACCTTGTGAATTATTCGAATGGCTCTTTTCTGTAATGTGCATAATGGTTGAAGTGAAGTTTTGTAAGTGTTTCCCCAAACTTCCACACAGTAACTTAGATATGGCAAAATAAGTGAATAAAGAATGTGAAGGGCAGAGGAGTTTAAAAAATTTCTAGCATTAGAGAGAACTGCAACACTTCTAGCTATTATTTAATTCAATTAATCAATTGAATTAATTGATGTTAATTCAATTCAACATTGAATTAACATCTCTTGTTATCTGGGCCTTGATCGATCAGAAAACTGCAATCATTGCACCTCTAATTTCTTGAAAGTATGTCAGCAATTAAAAAAAAACTTACAAATCAGGGTATAAATCAAGAAAATTGTATTTATATTTAATCAAAAAACACTTCTTCTTTCCCAGATCTATCTTACATTATTGAAACATTAAGGCTAATCAAAATAATTTAGGAACTCACCTGGGTGGAGGACTGGGTGATTTGCCCATTTGAGCCTTTTTCCTTCAGCACAGCAGCAACAAGATTTCTCACCGTCTGATGAAATAAGCAGGTTTTGGTGAGACTATACAAACTGCATCCAAGTAGCCACAAACAGCTTGCAGCTTTACTTTGTCGATTACAACATCTATCAGACACAATGACAAACAACATCTACATGAATTATCATATAAACAATATTTCTGCTCCCTCATTGACCAATCAGTTTATTAGGTGTCTACATATAAGAAGTACAGTAAGAGCATTTCCTGTCTCAGAAGAGGATCTGGCTCCACCAGATCACCACACCAGTTCTGAGGATGAACCTCCACATCGTCTTGATGTTTTGGGGTTTTTTTACACTGAGCAGCTGGCTACATTTTTATCAACAGCAAAAACTAGAGTGTTTCCAACACTAATTGCTTAACAAACGTCAAAATATTGAAAATAATTGGACAGAATTTATTCCCTTTGTTAATCTACCATTTCTCTTTCATACATTTTATTTATTGTTAGCTTTCAGGGCCTGTGATGGTCTGGTGACCTGTCCAGGGTGAACCTCGCCTCTCATCTGATGGCTGCTGGAGATGGGCACCACCAGCCCCCCTCACCACCCTGAAAGGATCAATGTGTTCAGATCATGGATGGAAAACGTTTAAGGTAGTTTGTCATCCTTAAGTCCACACTTAAAACAGCTTCATGGTTAATGCCAACAGCATCAGATTTTATGATATTGATGACTATTTTTTCTACTTCTGACATACAGGCAAAGAAGTCATCCAGAAATGTTTTTTCATCCCAGACAGCTGGTCCCAGTCATCATCTGATGTTGGCGAGTCCACAACGTCTTAAAATTGTAATTCATACTTTTTTCTTTGCCGTTTTTCTGTACTCTGTAAAAATGCAAATACTTTCTCTGTTTAATTGCTCTATTGTTTTATTTCCTTTTGTAGGTTTCTGTAAAGTATAGTGGTGAAGTGAATGGGAATGTTCTGTCATTGATCCTCACTGTTCTTAGGAGGGAGAAATGTCAGTTTGTCTGCAGTGATACTGGAATACTGTGACATTGTATTAAACCAATACTCTGTCCTTGGTGAAATATTTTTCACATTTCCTCTAAAGTGTACTTATTGTTTTATTGTGCTAATTTTCATAAATATGTTGTCTATAAACTTTTATTATATTGACAATTTGTACAATTCTGTGATAGTAGATTAGCAATGTACTCTTGAAAAATGTGAATATATTGAATACCTAATGTAATTTTTGTCAGCCAGAAAGTGTGCTGTAATTGATCCTTCTGAAATTACATCTCAGTGTATAATTTAGGCTGATATGTTTACAGTACTGTAGTGTGTATGAAGCATGTAATGTAAAAAGTGGCAAAGAAGAATAAAAAAAGACATTAAGTAACTGAAGTTACTTCATTAGCAATTGTGCTTCACCAAAAGTGTAATTGGATAATACTGTCACACTACTAATATATAAAATATATTAATAAATGTAATTCGATCACAATAATAGCACACTTAAAATATACTAATCAAGCACATTTATATTACATAAGAAGCCGTATACTTAAAGTATAACTCTAGTTTATAGGTAGATACATACATTTATTTGGATGTCTAGACTCTGCAGCTTACCTGGGCTTGGATAAGAGGGTTGGCAAAATCAAAACGGGTCTTGAAACTCTCCATTACTGCACCTCATACCTGAAAGCAGAAACAATCTTCCTTACTAGAAGTTCGAAAGACCTCATGAGAATAAGGAGTGGTCTACTTTAGGTTTTTTAGTAATGGTGCACCAATAAATCACTCCCGATTTCCTTAATTTTGGGAAATCAGCGATCTCATCTTTGCAAAGGCCTGAAAATCAACCACTGTCCCCTTTTGCTCTGCTGTGAGAGACGACTAACCGACAGACCCACCCACCAGGTCATGTGTGAACGGTTAACAATAGTCACCCCACTATTGCCAATTTTGTCTCTATATTAATGACTTCTCACTGAAAAGTCACTAAAAATAGTTACTATAAATAAATATAAGGCTACCCTACTGAAAAAAAATACTTTAGTATATTTCAAATATACTTACATTTGTAAAAGTATATTTTCAGTATACTAAGTATTAAGTGTGCTACCTATAAATATATACAAAGTATGCTAAAAGCATGGTTGTACCAATTTTGACATAATAACTTTAAACACACTTAAATATAATAGTACCAAAATACACTTTAAAGAAATATATTAAATGTGTTATGTCATGTTTATGACAGTGTCATGTCAGTCTTATGCACACCCCATCAAATAAAGTGTTACCAAAATGGTAACAATTTATTTATTGAATACACAATGTAATTTGTTTCACCTGGAAAGTGTGTTGTTGATCCTTCTGTGTTCTGGTAACCTGATATGTTGGCAGTACTATAGTGTGTATGAAGCATGTAATGTACAAAGTGGCAAAGCAGAATAATAAGACATTAAGTGATTAAAAAGTGTTTACAATAGCTGTTATAATAAACCAAAAGTGTAATTGTAGCATACTGTAATCACACTACTAATATATAAAATATGTAATGCCAATATACTGAAAATACATTCTAAATATACGTAAAATGAGATTAAATCACAAAAATAGTACACTCAAAATATACTAATCAAGCATGTTTATATTACATAAAAAGCAATATACTGAAAGTATACTACATAAGTGTAACTTAAGTTGTCCAAAGAAGTATGTGAAAGTATACTTATCACACTTTAAATTATGCTTTAACACATTTTAAATACTATTAAAATACACTAAGCACAAAATTAGTTGTTCCAAAATGTCACACTTTAAGTTAACTAATCCTAAGTGAAATTGAAGTATGCTCATGATTAATCTGACTTAAATAATGCTTAAGTATACTAAAATTTTACATACTTAGTATATTTATTTTTAACCAGGGTATGTATTTTCAGACAAAAAAAATTGGTATCAGGCAAAATCAAATTTGGCATTTCAGGCTATTTAAAGGTTGATGATTGTCCAGAAAACTGCAAACCCTTTGTTTTTCCCCCCAAAATATACCATATTTTGATACGTATATGAAAGTAATCTTTTCAGTCAGTGGCAAGTACACCTCATCAGTAAAACAGTACCCAAGTTTTTATCTTTTTGGGTCTAAAACACAGAGATCTACTGAAGGATGTTTCTATTCCTACATGAATTCTCTAAATGTTCAGCAGCAGGAAATCGCCCTAAGAGCTAGGGTTGATCAGCAGATGGAATATAAGTTATAGTTATAGCTAGGAGCGGACCGATTTCAGTTTACTGGCCAATCACAGTCATGACCTGCTGACTCCAATGTTGGCTAACTTTTCATCTGAAAAATTAAAAAATATAGCAACAAAGTTTCTAAATTAGCAACAGTGGGGTGACTATTGTCCACCACAGACATCCAGACGTGAGCTGGTGGGTCTGTCAGTCAAAAAGAAGTCAGTGTATAAGATCGATTCAGTATCGGCCGATCACCAATCTCCCAAAATTAAGGAAATTGGAGCCAATTTATTGTCACACACCTAGTTAGAATGACCATAGAATTAAATGAACATTTTAGAATATTTAATGAAAATATTTCACTAAATAGAAAATGTAACAGAAAATGCAAATGTTAATACCTGGATGCGAAATGGTTTGTTTATGGATATAAAATGGAGGAAAGACAAAGGAGCAATCTTTAGGTAGGAAATGGGAGTAAGAAATGCCAATGAGATGAACTGACTCAGAAGTTCCCCAAAAAGAAAGAGCTCAGCATATGAATTTTACAAACACTAAGGCAATGATGATTTGCATAACGTACAATGCCAAACCTCTAGCCCACCCAACCCCACCTATCCCTATTCAACCTCGTGCTGTTTATTCTACTGAGAAACCAGCTGGCTGTTCACAACCCTGTACTCTCCACACTGGATCCACCTCTGTTTCGTGGCTACATTAACAGGTAGGTCAGCAGCAAGTCTTAATCTATACATGTGCTGAATCAGTGCTCATCTTCATCCATCTCCTATAAAAATTTTAGCAGGTTTAGTAGCAGTGTGAAAAGTTCTTTTTTACAATTTCATAGATTATTTTCTAAAGCTGATTGTTGATGTCCATAATTCAAATTCATTGGTTAATAAAAAGCTGAACCTTTAACCTCTGAAACCATATAGAAGTGTTCTATTCTAGTGGCTTCTGCAGCAGGTTTTACTTTACAGTCAACTAACAAAGCACTGGCTTGTACTGCAAGGTCTGCATTAGTATTACAACTGGGGACAATGCATGAGCTGCCTGAGCCAACCAGAGTTCAGAAATAATGCTTGGGCTTTACTATGTGAATAACCAACCGCACACACTGAACAGACGCCTACTCTCTTCTGCTTTACTAAAGATCTACGATCACTTAAACAGGGGTCTGCCCGATGATTGGCTTTTTAGCTGGGAAATAAGGAAATGCAATGTGCCACCAAAGCAACACAGATTTATAGAAAAACAATCCTTCAATTAAACACTAGAGCTGTGTACAGTGCTAGAAATATGTAATAATTTTAAATGGTTCCACTTTTAACCGCACGTTTTTGTCACCTTCCTCTGAAGAAGGGATCTGCAAACTTTGCAATTCAGAGAATTCAGAGTCCCAATAAATAAAATTGCTAATAGACTTTAATGTTGCATGATCTTTCGAAAAATAAAAAAAGTCAACATATAGTTTTTCTTATAAATGTCAACTATGGAAATAATTTTTTATAGAACCACCAATTTATTTCAATTTGTAGGTTTTAAAATAAAGTAAAACAAAATGTTTGCACAACCTTCAAGCTCACCTGATATCTGCTGCTGTTCACCCTAAGAAAACCCAAAACGACAACCCCAAAACCTTTGGAGTTGAGGTTTTATGGTCAATCATTGCAAAGATGGAAGTATTTCATCTGGCAATAACTATGCTTGATGTAAAATAGAAGCACTGTACAAACTATCTACAAACTACCTAGAGTGGTGGAGGCAGCATCATGCTGTGTGGTTGTTTTCCTTCTGTGTACCATGTAAAGCATTTAAAGTTACTTTGCAGCTGGAATCTGCTATACCAATAAACTTCCAGCCCAGGCTACCATGAATGGTTTAGATCATAGAATATTCATGAATTAGATTGGCCTAACCAAACTCTGGACCTAAATCCAGCAGAGAAAATGTAACTTGAAAACTGATGTTGAGAGACTCTCTGCACCCAATCTGACTGGAGCCAACCTTCAAATAAAAATGGACAAAAAGAGCTGGTAGATTTCCTACAGAATGCTGCATCTGGAGCCATGGAGCGGTTTGGCAAAGTATTTTATTTTTTGTTTAAAAAAATGTCAAGAAGACAATTTTCGTTCCTTTGTACAATAATTTCCTCCTCGGTTTGTCAGAAAATCTCGATAAATCACACTGAAGGTTACGTTTGTAACTTCGCAAAATGTTGAAAAGTTTGACATGATACTTTTGTAAATCACTGAAGAAAGCAAATAATGACTATCATTAGCATTACTGACCCTTCAATGAGCTTTAACATTAACAGAAGGCTAAGATGATTGAAGACAGCATATTTTTTCAAATCTGTCTTTTAAATAGAAACTTTCATGCTAAGAGGGTGACGCGTTTCATACGTCATATGTCCGACAGATTATCTGTTATCTCAAACAGAAATTGGAAACTGCATGTAAACAAGCTTGAATGTAGGAGATTGATGTACTAACAGTCCGAGAAGGTTTTAATCTTTTAGCTCAGCCCTTCATTGAGCTTCCAGTCAGTGAACTCAGGAGTCTACTTTCTCTCTAACATGCTAATAAGTTCACTGATATGAAGTTAGCGATATAACTTAACTACACGCTACTGGAACGTGTCAGTCGACTCGAACTGCAGTAATACAATCTGCTGAGAGCCGCTGAACAATATACACATCTCGGTTTCAATAAAACATAGCCAATAATAGATGCTGTTAAACTGTACCTTCCTCCTTCAGCTCACTGCACCGCCGTAAACTCACATGGAAGTACGGCATCCTCCAAGGACCAAACTGAACAGTTTTTAGTTTCTCTTGGTTAGCTAAAAACCTGTTCACAAAAAGTTATTGCAGCGTGCTGTTTCACTGTTTCATTATTATTATTATTATTATTATTATTATTATTATTATTATTATTATTATTATTATTATTATTATTATTATTATTAT
>CAEFZX010022070.1:0-93956 GCA_903066825.1 Alfaro cultratus | reverse complement strand
ACTTCTTCGATTCACTAAGAGATGCACAAGAGCATATCGTGGGACAGAAACGCGTCAAGCTAAGAGCCAAGCTAACGAACGTCAACAAAGGAAAGAAAACTGAAGCTTGCTGAACAATGTAGTGGCTTTACACTGAAACCAATTAGCAGCCACTACACATAAGGCAACCTTGTTTGGCAGTTTCCTCTATAATAAAATCAGACCATGTTAGTTTAAAAGGGTGCAGTGTAAAAAAAACTGTCACTGACTTAAACTATACATTTGTTGATTAATAATAAATCTGACTTCTCTGTTTCAGTATTCTGCAGATTAAAAACTGGCCTTTTGTAATTTTTTATATTTTGTCTTGAAAAAGCAACCAACCACAATATGCTAGTACAAACATGCACAACTTAAAATGCCACAGTTTATACTGTAATATAATAACTTTTCCCACTTTTAATCTGTTATACATTCAAAAAAATATTAAATCTTTTGTACTTTGCCTACATAATGTTTTTTGTGAGGGATATTTCCTTATAGGCCCTGAGAACAATAGATAATGTACCACGTCAATATTTCAAAAATGTCGTTTTTATCTCGTGTCCTTCCTTGCCTTTTTGTCTTTATGGCGATATTATAACACACCCTACCAACTGACCATCTCTTTCCACATTTATGACATCAGAGGTCAATCTGTGGTAAGATCAGCAGATCCCTCAGCTCCATTCTGCACGTCTCGCAACAATGAGCTCTTCATGAGCCAAGGCTGAGAGTTTCCTTCTGCCATCCATCTTCCTAACCGGAAATGTTTCTACCAATTAAAACAAGCCAATCCCGTCCCAATCTTCCTCCCGTTTCCCTTTTGCAGCACAGAAGCTGTTTAATCGGCCGCAGCTGGAAATAAGATTGAAGAGCGTTTGAGGTCAGTGAGCCCGGTGTTCAGCGAGGCGTAATTAGTTCAGCTCATGATGGTATACAAATGTTTCAGGATGTTTTCTGTGCAGTGAAGTTACAGCTAAGAATTTCTGGGAGACAAACGTAGTTTAGACACAATAGTGAGAAATACTATTGTTACTAAACTTTTATAATGCATCAGATATACTGACTTCATTTGATAAAGTTGTTCTTCTTTCAGCAAAAATTTACCAATGAAAAAAAAAGTTACACAATGGATAAAAATGAGAAATTAATACTTAAATGCCTTATTTTTTCCCTGCAATTCAAGCTAAAACAAATCCTGACCTGCATGTTGCAGTCAGTATGTGTTGTGACACAAACTCCTGTTACATTGACAAACTGAAAAGAGAAGGAGACGTTACATCACATTGTCAAAAAGCAAAACTGTTACAAATATGAAAGCTTTATAAAATAATAAATAGGGAAAAAAGTACTAAGCAAATAAATGTGATCTGGCTTCTTCATGTGGGGCAGCTTCAGTTACATTTTGCTTTGCTGCCTCATGATGTTGAATAAAAATGGACGTATTTAACATGAACTGAAGTAACATGTGGAAAGATGCTGAGCTCTTAAATCCAAAACAGACACTTTCAGCATCCTAACATTACTGTGTAGTGGAGAACGTAATCATACTTGGTTTGACTGTGGACAGCTTGTTGTTGTATCTGAAGTATTTTATTGGCCAATACGTGCTTCAGTTTGCTTTTCTGATTAGATGTTCTTGGCAGATTTTCTCATTGTTTGTTGAAAAGACAAATAGAACTTTATAGCAATTCTCCAGAGTTAAAGCGTTATTTTGGCGAATGAATCCAAGTCAGTAGGTCAGTCTTGTAATTTAGATATTTTTCATTACAGGTTAAACTCGGAAACATGAAAAGGACAAATAACACAAGAGGAAGCAACTTGTGTTGACGGAGCCGTTCACTGGACTCCATCAATGAGCTCAGTGAACGGAAAACTGTTTGCTTGGCAGGTGATTAGCAAACAAGAAGCAGGTGGTTGATTGTTAACAGGCTGCAGCTGAAGGGGAAAGAAAAGGGGCAAATACATATAGTAGGCAAAACCCTGATTAAAAACTCTGGGTATAAACATTTCTTTTTTTATTTTACCGTTCTTCTTAATGCACATAATAAAAAAAGTTATCTTCAGTTCTACACCCCAGTTACTCCCAGCCATGAACAAACTATAGCAGATAAAATATCTGGTTTTGAAAAAAGAATCACCTAAAAACAAGAGAAGTTAATCGATGTCCATGTGACAACAGTTGTTTTCCAGTTTGGGTGGAAAACACACGACCACAAAAGGACTTTTAGAGGGATGATTTATATCTGTACCATCTATACTAATCACTACTCTGCTTTAATGCGCAGCATTTTAACTTAGTTCTAATATTTCCAAAGACATCATCTTTCAACTGGAAATTGGAAGTTTTAGTATGCAACTAAATCATCTGTTCAATTGAGTTTGACTTGAAAAGGAGAGACAAGACCACAGTTAAAGTTTGTGTTCTTATTTTTCAGGCCATCAATCAGCAGGAGAATGAGCTGAATCATCTGGGCTGCAGATCCTGCTTTATTCATCAACTTTGACTGCCAGAATTTACTCTTGACCAAAAGTGAAAACCTGCAAGACTTTGAAGGCTGGACTTTAACGGGCCCTATAAAAATGTTATGAATGTAGTTGTTCATTTCTGAACAATTTTAGCTTTTGCAGTATTATGTCTTTATGCAAACAGTTTGATTCAAGATACTTTTGTCAATTCAAAACAATGTGATGATTTTAAAACTTGTTTTTCATAATATGTCTCAATATCTAATTTAGCAATAATGGACTAAATAAAATCATCTTCAAAAATCCAAAATCCTTTTTCAAATCATCTAAAGCCTGATGTGTTTTATATGTCAACAAGTAGCTACTGAAAATAAAATCTGAATAAATTTAATGAGCTTCTAACAGCTTTTCCTCTCTTTCTCTTTCTCCTCCTTCTCATAATCACAGAATGCAGCACCAGAGGTTATTACACAGTAATAAATACATTTTGTATTTCAAATTCAGAACTCAGCTTTCTGACTTTCCTTAAATACATGCACAATTNTGATTTTTCTCATCTGGTACTGTGAAGGCATCGTAGAGCGCCGTCATGTTGGTGAGATTTTAGCTTTTACACGAGACCAGGATGGTCAGTTGTTATTCCCTCTGCAGCTCTAGGTTCTCCCTCTCAACATCAGGGACCTTGATGATTTGACATCACAGCAGGGAATCACCGCTCTCACTATGAAAGTGTTGAGCTTCAGAAAACAGCTGGGGAACCGTAAAATCAGGGGCCTGAATGCAGACACCTTTCCTGTCCTGGAGTTTATCCACAGCTGGTAAAGTGTTTAACGTTGTGATTTCAGTCTGATGAGGTCTGATAGGTGGACCGGTTCTGAGCTGTTAGCATTTCTGTCACTTTTGCAGTCACTACATCTTTAAACCATCCTTTACTTTTTTCATGCCTTGATTCTTGTTGTAAATGAAAATGAAGTTATAAAGTGTTCCAACTTTATCAGTGATTTTGCCTAAACAGGTTTTGACAAGATTGCCAACAAAGACCCTTTATGAACTGCTACCGTGCCCTGGAGATATTTTTTGTGATTGCACAGGTGGAACAAAACATTATCTTAAACTTCTACTAATGAATGTAAATCTGATACTCTTGGCTAATTCTTTAGGGCTCCTTCTATCAGACCTCAGTGTTTGCTGGATAGCCATGCAGAACGTGTGATAACTTTGGAAACAAACAAAACCTTTAATACAATAATGAAATGTGAAAGGAGGCTTAAATATAACAATGATTTGTTCCGCTTTTTTATGTGTGACACAATCTGGCTTGTGGTTTTGTGAGTCTCATGTTTAACTCCAAGTAGGTTAGCGGAGTTTCCCAGCTGCAAGTCTAAATTTGATTTGCTGAATTGGAAAGCTAACAGAAAATTTGGACTCTTGAATGCACATAAATCAGACTGAAAGTTGTAAATTTAAGTCATAAGACTAAATCTGAAAATGAGCTCATGGTTTCGGGTGAAATGATGTAGCTCTGTGGCTTCATGCAGTATATTTCCCACAAGTCTGAGTTCATTCAACATTATGTCATATTAAAACAACTACAATTATAAAATCCACAAATTGTACATGCAGATTGATAGCTGTAAACTGTGTGGGAGTGATCCTCATTTCTCTTCATTTAGTGAAGTATTCACATTCAAGCACAAACAAAAGCAGAGCGACGAGCCTCCGGGGTTTTTGACTCTGCTGCTCCAGAGAAGCTCAATGACATGACTGATTTAAACAAGGAAACTAAATCTGAAGTTTCAAAGAAAGTAGAATAATAATCACTATTTAACATTAATCAAACATCACATTGTGCATTAGCCTGTGTTGTAATGGTAATTTAAAGATGAATTGACTGTACATTGCCAGCAAGCTGTACAAAATTACTGTGTTCAGGCAAGATACTATCAAGCTTTAATGATGCAGTTAATGCACTGAAATGATTCAAATGTGTTGGAGCCTTACCAACCTGATTTCACGTTTCAATAATCTTCTTGTTTGGTTTCACCTCAAAAAGCTGAAGTGTCCTGAGAATTTTGGATGATCGTCATGAACTGCTCTGGTTTGGCTGCACCATCAGTGAAGTCAGCAAACATTTTCATCTGGATCCTCCCAGGTCCAGCTCTTCTTTAGTTTTACACCGAAATCCATCATAGAACGGACTTAAAAACATGTGCTGTAAGCATCTTGTGTAAACTTTAAAATGTTGGCTGAAAATGTTATTTTCTTAAACCTTTAACAGCCAATCATTTAAAAATAGTTTTACTTTGACCCCATGTATGCTAGACATCAGCTTCACACCTTTTATATTAATTTTGGTGCATTACAGAGAGACTCACATCCCCAGACCCAGAACTGGGATAGTTACTGTAATTCTGCATTTCTGTTTTCAGACAGGGTAATATAATTTCAAAAATCATTATGTTCATTGAGAAACTTCTGAAAAAGAAAGAAAAAAACATAACTATTTTCATCTGGTATCTATAAATCCCTGGTAATTTCCATCCATAAAACCCTGTGTGGGTAGGGAGCCCAAAGCTGGCTCCGGCCCATTCAGCCAAATCCTCTTGGACCCAGTCCTGAGAGCACCAGACGGACCTAATTTTTAAAAATTTATGGAGCCTTTTATCCATCTTTTAGGCTTTGGCTGTTTGTTTGTAAAACAGGAATTCAGGCTATCTGCTGAGAAACAGTGAGCAAAAGTGCTGCACTGGCAGAAGAAACAAGAAACGACCAAAAAATGACGGGAAAGGAACCATAAAATATGCTTAAAACCACAACAGATCAACAAGACAGGAATAAAAACAGCAGCTACCTGGGCTGCGTATACATACACCTAGAGGAAGATAATGACTAAACTGATTCAGGTGTGATCATCACGACGGCTGTGTGACGGGACAAGAGGTAGTTAGACAGATCAAACTCTTATCAACCAACTTTCAGAACAGAAATGAAAACTTTAGCTGACTCCACTGAGGAGTTGCTCATGAAAATAAAAAAATCTGTCACTTCCTGTTGTGTTTCTATAACTCTGGTCGTCCCACTAAACTGTTGAAACCGATCCAAGGCTATGATGGCTTTCATATTCAAAGACTTCATAGTTTGTCAGATTTAAGAAAATTGTCAAAGCAACAAAAAGAAAGGAAAACAAAATAAAAAGAGAATTAGAAGGTATTTCTTATAGGTCTTGTAATTCCTCAAACCTTCTGAATTGAATTTGTCTTTTGTTAAGGTCACTCTGGAGCTAAACCCAGACAAAAGAAAAATCATGTTGGTCAAACGATATAAACATGAAGAAATAATTTAATTTATTGATTATTTCTCAAACCTGGTGTAAATAAAACAGGTTAGCCAAAGTCATTGTTAATAGAAATGAGAGAAACTTAATGTCCATGTGAACTCATGACATCCTGAGCCAGTCTTTGCTCAACATGAGCCATCTGTTTGGTTTTCACATTCTTCCTCCTTCTGTTTAAACAGACTTGAGAGAGCAGAGATGTGTTGCATATGTTTGAACTCCAGCAGACAGTTTAGTCCGGTCAGTCTGCTGACCTGAAGCGGGTCACTCTGCATATTTATATACTTTAAGGTAAATGGAAAACCTCCACAGGTTTCCCTTAAAGATAAATATATATCCTCACTGTCTAATGAACAAATACAGTCTCCAAAACCAAATTAATCTTTTCCCAGATTTGTTTTAGAAATCTCATCCAATGTTTGTGCATTTTCAGTAGTGCAAAATCTGTTAAATAAACCTAAAAGACAAGTTGTCAGGACGGTTTCCAAACACATCATTTTCATGGACTTGCCATTTTTGTTTCTTTTTCAGGCTGATAGTTGAGCGTAAATGAATTCAGTTCGAAGCGGGGTCAGATGGGAACATTGGGAAATAATTCTGTCACAGTTGCACTGTAAGCTCTCTGATAGATTTAGTCATGCAGCATGAAACAACGATGATGTCCACAGAATGGATTCTCTGTTGTTTTCTGTCCAAATAATGGCTTTCAAATGACTTGTCAAATTTATGATCAGAAATGGAAAAGCTCTTTTAGGTAAGACTTGAAAGTTCTTCAGGAACAAGAAATACAACCCAGTCAGCATTAACTTGAAGTCTGCTTTAGAGTGAAAGAAAATCTCATTTGGTTGAGAAATTAATTTTTTACTGCAGCACAAAATAATAAATTCATCAGCCACAACATTAAAGTGTCAAATGTTGTTTAGTTGATCCTGCCATTGCAGCCATGAGTCACCAGGGCAGAGACACCGAGGGCCCTGCAGAGTCTGCCACCATAAGTGTTGGGCTGCAGATAGTTTAAGTCCTGCTGGTTGTGAGTGTAGAATCACCCAGGAGTTCAGTCTGAGCGTTATCCCTTCAAAGGACCAACTGGACCGTGAAGGAGGCTGAAAGGAGCCACAGAGACGTATGTAAGACTCCATGGAAACAAAATGAAGGCCTGGTAATCTATCAAAAGGATCATCTTACAAACTACCTGTAAACAACTCAAAAATGTTCAACGTTTTCTTTACAAATCTATGACTGTTTCCACAAGTATTCACAGTTTTTCATTTTTAGTAGGAAACCACTTAGGATTTTACAGAAGTTTTTTTTTTTTGCACTTTCTTTTTATTGCCCTGAGTGTTTCTAAAAGCAGAGGAGGTCATGAAAGTAGGTTGATTTTACATCTGATGAATCCCTCCTGAGTTGGTTTGCATTCTGCCATCATACAGAATGACCCATTGATTTGTCATGGAAATGATTTTGGCCCACAGCATCATAGTTCCTCCACCATGTTAAACAGAGAATGCTGTTTTTTTCACATTTTCATCCTCTCTTTCATTCCAGAACAATCTTTTTTTTTTTTTTTTTGTGGCTCTAGTGACAGGAAAGAGGGCAAGGAATGCTGCCGGGGCCAGGAGTCGAACCCACGACAGCCACATCGAGGACTAAAGCCTCCATACGTGGGCTGTGCTAAACCCCTACGCCACCACAGCTCGCCCCTCATTCCACAACAATCTAGACTGTTCAATGCTTAAAGGCCCAATTTTAGCCTCCAAACACTCATTCTGCATCCGGATGAAACACAAATAATCCTCATGAGAGAGGATTCTGGAACTTTTCCGTAAGATAAGTTTTTTTGTTTTGACACATTGCTGTGCGTCAACTCTTTGGTCAAGAGTCAGCATTTAATATTTTATTATTTATTACAGATAAACAGGCTGATCATTATCGGCCAAATCCAGTTTGAGACAATCACAGAAACAGAACCATCCATTAAACAACAAACCGGTAAACAACACGAAGAATGACGATTAGAACCTCATCAGTTCAACAAGATCAAATGGCTTGTATGAATATAGCACAAAAATAATTCAAATCACTTTAATATCAAATTTGTAAAGCTAAACATTTGTTATCCAGACCTTGTGAATTCAGGTCTAGATAATGTTAGTCTGATAGGAAACTAATGAATTCAGGTTTTCTGCTTTTATGACCTTTTGTTTGTAGAATGCGTTTATATCTGAGATGGGTCAGAAAGTTGCGTGTGCAAAACTTTTTGACCCGGACTAAATAAATCAGTCATGGCAGCAAATTGGGACCAAATGGAGCTTCAAACCTGGAATGAAAACTATGCTCTATGCATAGAGAATAAGGTATAGAAAAAAAAATAAAGTAAAATTTCAGGAGCTTTTTCACATAAAACCCAAAGGAAGAACTGCTTTATTTTCTGCTTTATTCTTTAAAGTTCATAAGTAAAATGTAAATTCACTTAGAAATGATGATATGCAACATATAAGTTAAAAAAAAAAACATTTTCACAGTGTTGAAAACATTCAAGATGATAAAATTTGAATCCTACTGACAAAACTCCACAAGTTGTGAGTGAATGATGTTAAATCTTGCAAAGCGAAGATTCGTCTCTTAGAAACCTCAAGTGTTTATCTTCAAACTGGACTCAAAGTTTATATATATCAGAGAATCTGTGGGGTCTATTTCTGTGCCAACAGTCCTGCACAACATTTTAGATTTACTTCTGGAAATCAGTTTGTGAAAATGTAGGAGTCAGAGAGTTGTGCTCCGGTCAACACTGCAGCTTTTCTTTTCTAACAAATGATAATGCAGATTATTTGTTCAAAAGAAAAGACTTATGTGAAATCTGCTGTACCCACCTCCACCTTCTTAAAAGAAAAGGTGGAGTTCTAAAAATCATTAAAGCGAGACATGAAGCAGTCCCGGAGGAAAACCTGCAAATGACTCGACATTCCCATTCCAGCGGGTCTGTGATCCTAAACCTACAACCAGTGACAATAAACCAGTTTAAACCGAGGCGTTTATATTTGACAGAGGGGCCCAGTGAAAACCAGACCGAAATCTCATTAGGAAGAACGTCTAGCAAGACTTAAATATCACAGACGTTATCCATCAATCTTACTGAGGCAAAGACATTTTTCAAAAAAGAAGATGAAATAAAAACCTGGTCTTTGGTGGTTTTAAAAAATATTGACTCAGCGGGACTGAGTGTACGCTTTTCAAGCAATATAAAAACTTACACCCATTATATAAATTACATTTTACAACTGTGCAGAACTTTTTGTTGATTTGTCACATAAAATCTCAATAAAATACATTCATTTTAGTGCTTAAAACAACAAAATGTGAGACTATTCAAGTGTTATTACTTTTGGAAGGTGCTGTGCTTTAGCAGGAACCTGCATGTTTGAGTATTTTAATCAGGCCTGTTTCTGGCTCAAACATTTAACACCTGAAAAAAGTGGACGATCTCAAACACAGCAACACATTAATTCAAAGCTTTTCAGGATGTTGGGACCAAAAAGCAAAGAGAAACCAAGGGAGATGATAATCTGTCCACATTTATGATGTTTGTTTTGTCCTATAATTTGGTGAATATTCTTATTAGGATGAACATAAATGACTGAATAAATGAATTGGAAGCAGTGATGGCATAGTTACTTTGAAAAAGTAACTTTAATCGGATTGCTGATTACTCCTTGAAGAAGTAACTTAGATTACTAATTACTTTATTTGGAAAGTAACTAAGTTACATTAAAAGTAACTTTTTAGTTACGGCCCTGTGTTTGTTGTCAGCGCTCCTCCTGCTGCTGTTGGACAGGGAGAGTCTGAAATACGCTAAACCCACCCAGACTCTCATATTCTAATGTTTTCCAAAATCAACAGGTGTAAAGGTTTATATTCTAGCCTTTCTATATTTTGAAGAGTTGATTTTATTTTGCAGCCTTTTATTATTTTGAAGTGTTGATTGCCTGAAAGACTTCAGATTTTAATTGACCAGTTTGGGGNTCTGACCAGCTGAGGTAACTGTCCATACATAAAGTTGAGATTCTAAGGTTTTAAGGAAACTTACATGATTTTACCACAATGACGATTTGAGTAAAGTGCTCATATTCTAATGTTTTTCAAAATCAATATGTGTAATGGTTTAATTTAAAGCCTCCTGCTATTTTGAAGTGTTGATTTTCTGAAGACTATGTTTCAAATGGCCAGTATGGGCATTGAACCCGTGACCTTGGCATTGTAAGCACCACACTCTGACCAGCTGAGCTAACTTTTTTATATTCATCAATATAAAAAACTTACATGAGCTTGACAAAAGCTGTCGTATTCTAATGTTTTTCAAAATCAATATGCATAACGGTTTAATTTAAGGTTTTCTACTATTTTGAAGTGTTGACTTTCTGAAATACTTAATGTTTTAATTGGCCAGTATGGGCATTGAACCCATAGTTTTTTAAATGAAACTATATGTGTTATAACTGACAGGTCAATCATGGTTTCTGCTTTTGACATCAATTTTTTTCCAGTTTCTAAGTGTTTTTTTTGGTTTTTTATACCTCCACCTGTCAATAGGATCTAAAACGTAATTAATTACGACTTTTCCAAAATCTCAACAGCTAAAAATACAGTGTAACTTGCATACTATTATAGAAACTCTCTTTAAAAAACAATCAGTAACTATTCTAAAACATGACTGCTATAGTTTTATAATCATATTTATGGCATCTGTGCAGCAATTTTGCAGCCCAGTTATCTTTACACAGAAAAGTATGCAGAAAAAAATCATGTAACAACTGTTGTGTGAAACTCGGATAAACTGAAGGGATTCTGATTGGAGAAATCTTTGTGGTGGAAAAAACTGTAGATTGATCCAGAATGAAATCACATCATGGAATTACAGTTTTCATTTTATTTAAACCAAGAAAGAACAGTAAATGACAAGGAATGCAAAAAAAACAACAAAAAAACAGGAAAAATGTGTTGGCAGTACAATAAGTTAAACAACAGAGGAACAAATACAAACTTTTTCAAAGAAAATGTTTAAAGATACGTGAGATGCAAATGGTCTATAAGTGAGATGTTATACTAAACCAATCCCAATGAAAGAAAATATGTACAAGATCAAAGACAACATGTGGTGGTGTTAAAGTTTTTCACATAATTTAAACAAATTACAAGCAAAGAAGCTAAAAACAAAGGAGGAACTACTGCGAAATTCACTCTTCTTTCAGATAAAAAAAATAGCTTTGTTAGATATTTTCCTAAAATTATGAATAATATAATTCTCCTCCATCCAGTTCACTTCACTATTCACAATAAGATAAGACTGATGGTCACAAATTGATGCTGTTTCTTTATTCTTCCAGGAAAGGAAGTTGCATATCATCTCAAATCTTCTCCCTCCTGACACTTTCCCGTCTCCTCAGAGGAAATGGATAAATAAATGTTATTGGCTTCATGACCTTGGCTCTAAGCGGAATCATGGATTCTTAATAAAGGGTACAAATAGATGCACATACATGCATATTCCCAAGTTCTCTCTCTTTTCTCTCCCCATGAGATGTTTTGGCACCAAGAAAACCCGAAGCAGCAGGTATTACTCACACATGTAAAGTCCAAGTTTACTAGTTTTTAATTTTATTAGAAACCCTTTCCATTGTGTTCCCTCTAGTCTCAAATGCACAGTCATATTTAAAACTGTCAGGAGAAGAAGGGGTTTCTGGTTTCAGCCTGAGGAGGCTTTAAAACACCCAGGGAGTCTTGTTTATGTGAGCAGGAATGCTTCAGAGCAATAGCTGAAATTCCTCTCCCAGTCAGGTGCAAAAGTACGAAAACATCCTCAGAAAAAGATCTGTTCTCTGCTCCAAATGGCCGGATTCCAAGCTTCAGGACAAAGAGTTCATTTGTTTTAGGCTCAAATTTATTGACAATTTTATGTCACATTTTAAAGTCACTGGAAGTATCATTTTAAGTTGTTCTTTAACAATTTGAAACTGGTCATTTAATAACTAAATAACTTGACAAACATTTAAAAAGCTTTAAAATAAATTCCTCTTTTGCTGAAGTTACATAATCTCACATTGAAGGTCAAATATTTTCTGCAGAAAAGTTTTATGATCAGGCAAAGACAAACACTGATGATAAGTTCAATGTGATCGGTACAGTAGAGGCAGAATCATGCTGGGTGGTGGTTCTGCTCTGCAAAGAAAACTTGTGCAGATTTGGTGGAATTATAAAGGAAGGAGAACTAAATGGTTCCAACTGATAATAATCTGAATCTCTAATCAAAACCGGTTTTCAAATGAAACGTTGAGACGTTTCTATGGTCTACGCTACGCAGACGGGTTCAGGGTTAGGAACCAACGCTTTCAACAGGACTTTTGCCAGTACAACTTAAGAGACATTTAGCCAAATACGAGGAGGGATACATGTACATATTTGATATTGCATGTATACCTTTGATCTATTCAGGATAAAAGCATTTAACCTTATTGATCCAGTTCCTCTCCTGACCCCCAAAACAAACAAATCCACTGCAAAATGACCATAAAGTTGATGGCCACATAGATGTAAAGCTGTATATGTTTCATTTAATGTGAAAACAAGTGCAGGGTAATGTAGTTCACTCTGCATACAGAGGCATTTGCTACAAAGTACTTTCCTCTGAATCTGAGATCTGAGCTTCTGACCAACGTTACTGACACACGTTCACTAATAGGAGGAAAAAAAGCCTTATTTGCAACATTAAAAATTGAAAAGTGAACTGCTAGTAAGTTAGAAACAGAACAAGAACAATGTTTAGCTGTTAAATGACATTTTAACCCCTTTAAAAACCACAAATCGCTGCAGACCACATGGATATGCAAAGCGAAAATTGTTATAAGCAGAAAACGGAAGTATTTATTGCAATCAGTTTAAATTTTCGTCTCATCTTTTCAATGTGCATTATGAGTTTTATAAATGACATTAAATATTAGACTACTGCCTGTGATCTGGAAGCAAGGGGAGACAGCTATTTGTATATGAGAGCAAGTGATTTTGTTTTCTTGGATTAGGTTAAAACATGATTCAATGAATGAATAATGGAGTTTCCAAATGAATGGTTTTAGAAGATTCTTCAGTTCCAGGCCTCAACTTACAAATTTCAATATGCTCAATATGCACAGCATTTGTCAACCCTGTCAGAGTGAGAGAACTGATCTGGGATCATGGAAATTTCACACCACTCCCCCCCACCAAGGGAGGAAAAACTGATCCAACATCAGCAGTCGTACGCGACAGAGCCTGATCACAGCTGGCTACGACACTCGGCTCCTCACTCCACTAGATTTTGGTTTCTCTGTTTCTGCTACAGATGAAGCCAGTCTCTTCCTCTTAGACCAGCTCCACCTTGGAGTTAGGATACACGGCGACCACATCGTAGCCCTCAGGCGGCTGGACGCGAGCCTTGGCGTGGGTCTCGCAGTACAGACTGTCCTCGATAAAGAAGTAGCCTCTCTGCTTCAGGTTGATGCCGCAGTCGTCACACATGAAGCAGTCTGGGTGGTAGAGTTTGTCCCGGGCCTTTACGATGGTGCCACTGCACAAAAATTGAAAAAATGGTTAGAGCATTTTCTTTTCTTTCTAGAAATGCAACCATAGCAGCTGAGATGCTTTTCCTTTCATGCTAATTCACTTAATTACAGCATGAAGTCTGTCAGAGTTTAGTATCTGAAACCTACATAATGAAGATAAATCCTGATTTTTGCCAGGTTTTTGTGAAATAATAAGTAGAACTGATAAATAGTTTTAAAACCTTTTCTGAATATGATCAGATGTTTATGTTGCACCATTGAACTGAAAACAATCTCTTAATAGAAAAAAAATGAAGAAAAAAGTAGAAAAATCTGGTTGCTAAGTGTGCGCACCATGAACATGTGATTCATCAGCATTCAGTCTGGTAAATGTCACACTTACCGTCTGAATAACCTGAAATAAAGTTGATCTTTGTTAGTTGGACATTTCTGAATCTTCCACATTTGCAGTCTTTTCCAAACATTGAACTTTGTAAAGAAATCTCAAATTCAACTGCAAAACAGTACCAGTCAGGAAAAAGGTACGAAATCTTGACAAAGTATTTTTTATGGTGTAATGAAACAACGTCATGAACACTATTTTATGCTCACCGCCATGCATCATGCTTTCATATTACTTTTCCCTGAGGTGGAGTCAGTTTGGACCAAACCTTTAAGCCTCTGCTAGAAAGCTGAAGATAAAGAGAGATTTCATTTGCAGCATCACTGAGTCCAAACATGCACAGAAATACACATAATTCTAACTTCATAAGAGGGAAAATTATGTTTTGGAATCAACTAGAGAATCTAGAGCTCATCTAATTACTCAGAATGACAGAATGCTGACAGCATTTTACCGAATAAGACTGAATGTTAAAATAAATCACAAGATGCCTTGACAAAGCATCCATTTAAAGATGTGCACTCTGATGGAACCAGGTTTTTTTAGACAGATGTGTTTGTTTTTCGGTTGAATTGCACAGGATTTAAATACGTGGAAACAGTTTCAAAATGATTTTTCATAGTTGATTTTTTTTAAGGGTGTGTGTACCTTTGGAGAGACTCAGTGTCTACAGGTGTGTGCTGGTGCTTTGATAATTACATAAGCACAATATAAATTCATTTCAGACTTTACTCACCTTGAGCCTCATTGTGCCACATCTACATCTTTTATTTTTAATTTCAGAATATTACAGGGTCGGTTTTTTTAAATGCAGTCATAATTGTGGAGTGCTGCAATTCATATGTAAACAAAACAGTTTTCAAAGAGTTTGAGTTGCTTCAGGGAGATGACATCATCGCAGCAACTAGGCATTGACACTTTAAAAGGTAATGAGTTATGATGAACTGTCCAGTTACACAGTTTATTTAAACGATATCTATGCAAATCCGACATCATCTTTTACAGTCACTTATAGCCCTTTGCTTATTTGAATATATGTGTCCCACATGTTATCATGCATCAAAGGACACATTATGAGTGTGTTTAGAAGCAGAAGGATCAGAGCTGTCCGTCAAGGCAAATGGAAACTGGCTCCATTTGCCTTGAAAGTCACAGCTTAAATTAAAGCCAACTTCATCAGGCTCCAGCTGCAAGTTAAAAACAGATGAATTTGCTAATTGTTGTGTTCAACAAAGGGACCAACTCTTATTAGGCAAAGAAGCTCATTAACATGGGTTTCTGTCCTTTTTATGCATCTAATCTCTAATGAAACTTGTTTATAAGAGATGCAACAGGAAATCCAACTTTACAGCTCAAATGGAATGTAGCAAAACAGATTCTGCTGGCAAACTATTAACGACAATACTGACTGCCCAAATAGTTTATGTGCTGCTCTGAATAAAGCTCTAGTGACACTATTTACTGGCCGAGATATTACAGAGGTCTGTGGTGCCACACAAGAAAAGAGTTTTGCTTTTTTAAAGTCACAGAACTTTAAAAACAAGTTCTGTTACTTCTGTAAAATCAAGTTATTTTTTACTTAGAACCTTCATAGTTCTAAGTAAAAAATAACTGACTTTCTCCACTACAGATTTTAAGGATCAATTGAAAAATCCTGTCTCAATATTAATATTAGTAACGCTCATGCTAACTTCTGCAGACACTCTATCTGCACTCATGAAGATTCCTTCACTCTGACACGACGCCAGATGCTTGACAGATCTGCAACGTGTTCGCAGTCCAACCAATTTTCTGATTAATTTAACTACTACACATTTATTGATATGCACAAATGAATGTCAATAAATTAGGATACCACCAGTAATTGTTAAAAAGGGAAAATCCTGTACGCTTCTGTTATGTTTTTAGAGTTTTTCTGTATAATTTGTTATGGCCTATAACTAATGAAAATCCTGTCAGTTTTTCAGAGAATTTGGATTTTTATAAGACCAAGACCATAGAATGACGTTAATACAGAAAGATTGTGGGATGACCCACTCAGTCATGAGAAAGGATGCAGACTTTAAAGTCATTATTATCGTCCACTTTGACAATAAACCATTGCTAATGAATAAAGCTGTTCACAGATTGCTCTATCCAAGTCTATCAATAAAAACTTTGGTAGCAGGAAAAAGTGCAGTAGAAAGTTTAATACGTTGCCATGGTAGTGTAATTTATTGAGATTCATCCTCACAGACCATAAATATTTAGACAGAGAAGATGGTGAGGCAATCACTAGGCAGAAAGCAGAATTAAAGCACGTGGTGTCACAGCGAAACCCCTCAAAGTACAGCAACACACAGAATCACATGCAGCACAAGTACTTTATAAAAACAACAAGACCTAATTTTTCACAAAATAATCCCCTTACATTTAGATGAACATTAAAAATGCATTCAGAAATGCCAAAATGAGAAAGACTGTGACAGCAGCTTAATGTTTTAGTTCTGGACTGCAGCACAGTGATCATTAAATCAAAATCCTGCTTCTTTTTTAACCACAATGAAACCACTCATGCTTGACTGTAAAACCTCTTGTCACAAAGCTCTATACATGCTCCAAAAAGCTGTAAAATGCTCAGAGGTCATAACAGACTGTTCCTGCCTGCAACCCCCCCCCCAATGTCTTCCTGTCAGTGTAAAGCGCATGACATCACTGCCTACCTGTGGCAGCTTTTGTGCGGATTACCGGTGCTGGTGGTTACAGACTGTATGCGTCTGTGTACCTACGTCTAACCGTGCAGCTATGTGACGCTGGGTGTGCAGTGTGTCTTTGATTAATCATTACCATAAGCCTTCTGAGAAATGGTGGCAGGTTGGTGCAGGTCGAATGGTGTGAGTTAACCTCTCTGATTCCAGCCAGAGTAAAACCTTGACTCACCGAGCATAGTGTGGGTCTTAAAACTTTACGACCGTAGGCGACGTGACAAAACAGGCAGAAGATATATGATTTCCAGATGCAGTTTAAGCATTTCAGCAGTCATATGCTTATATCTAAACCATGCAATTCATTACACATTTTTTTCAGCTGAGTTGGAAAAAGTACTACAATTTCTTTGCGTATTCAACTTAAAGTACTTACACGATGCCGTTACAGCACCGTGAGCACTGAGGGAGCTTCTGCAGACCAGACATGGGGCTGGGGATCGGGCTGCCCAGCTTTGGTATGGGAGACCGGACCGGAGATCTTAAGCTTCTCATTCTTTCTGTTGGTGACAAACCTGTTGGCAACAAAACAATAAACGTAACTTTAACCCAAAAATATTACATCTTACAAGCAAGACTCTCATGGCATAAACATGGAACAGTTTTCCAACATCAACACTTTCTCTGTAGGTCTCTGCTAAATGTTTATCTTACACACAGGTTGTGTTTGCTTTGCTTAATGTGATTTGATGATAAATAGATTTCTGATTCTGCTTATTTTATCAGTAAGATGAATGGCTTTCAGATATTCATTCAAATATTCTCCATGCATGTTTGAACTAGACAGAAAGTTTCTGTAACTTCTCAAACAAATCTGAAAATTATGACTATCAGTTTCATGTAACGCAGGAAGATTAGAGTAATTTCTCAAGCTGTCAGGTAATAAATAACATTTGAAAACGAGTTAATTACTGTAAGAAAGGATACAGGTTTCTCTATAACAAGTTCCTACAAATATTGTGTAACTTGGCAAGATGAATATTTTTTTTTTCTGTTTTTTACTTGACTGCATCTACAGCAACAGAAACCTGGAAACAGATGAGGTATGACAGGAGATTAAGATTTCACAGATTATTACTTTGGTATAAATCACTATTGCAGTCTATACAAGATATGTGATAAATGCATTAAACTAAAATGATGTTTCAACACTACTTCCAGGTGTTACTGTGTAATCCCCAATTCCTACTGACATGCTACTGACTAAACTGAACAATATCATCTTATTATCTGGTGGAGTTTATTGTTGTGAATATCCTATAATGAGCATCACAAACTGGAATTGTCAAAAATTACAATTCACTGATGAGTTAATTAGTTTTTTGGTGAGAGGTTTTTGTTCTTTATGAAGCTTATATTGCTGCAAAATGACCAATAGACAGAGAAATCCTCCTAATAAGAACCGATTTCCTCTGAGAAAGAGTAATATTTAGTTGTTTTGTGTGGTGGAGGACTGGTGTAAGTGGATCTTTCAGGCATAAAAATAAGAGTTAAGGTTTAGGAAAAGGTTAAGCTTTTCATTCAAACAAACTACTTGAAAATTAATGACGTCAGATTAACCTGGATTGTTAAACAATAAAGCCTTACAGTTCTTTTTCTAAAAATGTAAAGCCACCATATGAGGTTTGGTTTTGATCCTTGGCAAGTTGAAACATGAGACCAGAATGACGCGTTGCCACTGCAAGCGTAGGCACAGCACTACGCTCCTTTTCACAGCACAATAAAAGAAAAGTGATGAAATAAATAAACATTCCTTGTTCTCCGCTTTTGTCTACAGCTTACATCAACGTCTTGAATTTCCCTTTTCTTCCTCTTACTACGTTTTATAAGCCGACTGATAAAAGGAAAAGATCCAATGCTGCAAAATCCACAATTTAATCATCATACCATTATGCAACAATCACATGAGTTGTGATTACAATTGTACTGGCAGGAACAGTCGGAGTCAGATTCTTCACATTTTTATTGACTTCAAATCCAAATCTTGTTACAATCTGTTAAAGTAATGACACATAAGCGATAGGGGTGATAATCATGGTGGGTGTAGCTGAGCTCCCACAGATGGTGAGTTTTGTGAAGAGCTGTCAGCTTAGATCATCAGGTGTTTAGTTATGTCTGCTTAGTGGGTATGAATGTGGCGTGCTTAACGCTGGATGTCTGAGCTACTTTGGTTGTTTAAAGTGCAGTAGAGTAGATCAGAGGAGTTCACAGTATGACTGGTCAACATCACTGTGATTAAATACCAGCCAACCGAGCTGGTATGACGAACACTAACCACAGTTTAATCAGCCTTCATCTGGAACTGGGCTTAAAGCACCTTTTATTCCTCAGGAACTGCAGACGTGACTGAATGATGCTGCATTCACTGACATTCACTCTTAAATGTGGCTTTAATATTTATACAATGTAATGATGAACTGGAATGGAAAAAAAAACAATAATGTGCTGTACACGCACACCTCTAGAGTGACTTTCTACTAATTAGGCTAACTAATAAAGGGTTTCCAACCACACACACACACACACACACACACACACACATACACCCGCACACACACACACACACATGCAAAAAGTGCAATTAGTGAGGGCTTGTTTAGTCTTGCTTGAGTTTTATAATCAGGTGGTGGAACCGCATACAGTAGCCTGATTCACAGAATGACACCATCTGATTCATTCTGCTTGCAACACACACCTCACTTTCTCTAACACTTACGTTGCACAGCATGTCCAATAGTTTGGTTAAGTCAACCAAATATTTTGCAAAATATCAGACTTTTTATATCCAAATAAAGACGTTGGAATTAAAGCTTATTTAGTTCATGTAAAACAATCCCAGCCACCTTTCAACCACATTAAGACAACAATAGATGCATTTATGAATACATCTGTTCACCATGTACGGCTTTATGTATCAAAGTGGTTAAACAACTTTTGTTCTTATTTTACAGCAAAGCTAGTTATAAACAATGAACATTGAAATAATGTACTTATTAATGCAACTGAACTCTGATTATAATTGCTGCCCAGGTCTCTGCAAGTTTCCAACGGCAATTTGACAAAATAAAATCTAAGAGTATTTGAGCACTCCTTGCCATCACCCTAATCTTTGCAGAGTCTCCATTGGATTGAAGTCTGGACTGCACCGTTCCAAAACGTTGTTATTACTTTCAGTCAGTAGAAATATGTTATGAAAATTAAAAGATTCATATTCATACAAATATGCCAGGTGTACAAAGAATCTTGGGCTTCAACATATTCCATTAATGGATATAATGTAATATTAGTATAAATATAGCCTAATGGCTTTCCTCCTCAATGTCTATGAAAGATAAACAAGTTACTGCATTACTGCAATAATAACATGAATTTGCAAAAAAAAACAAAAAAAAAAAAACAACCTCAAAATATGCAGAAATTATTTAGTTTGCATGTGATTTTCTAAAATGTTACAGAAAACCAAGATAAATTTCAGGAAACAGAATTTTATTGCAAAAACACGAGTTTCTGTTCAACTGGTTTGTTATTGTAAGAATTTCATGTTGGCTTTAACGACACAGAATATTAACTATAACAGCAACTCGACTATTATTTCTAGTAAACCAGGCCAGAGCCTGTAGGATTTCTGGTCAACTGTTACCTCTAAAAGCCCCTTAAACACAACATGACCTCTGCAGGAGCGAACGCCTTCGGACGGCAACCAGCTAAAGAGATTTAAAAGCTCAATAATAAAGTAAGGCGCTGTTCAACTAGAGTCACATGTCAACACAGTTTGGGAACCATTTTTTTAAAAAAAACAACAAAGACATGTGAAACATCTGTGGTTAGACTTCAGATTTATAGGCACAGAAGCAACAAAGAGACATACGGCTTTTAAAAGGGTCTCTGTATAAACTTGAAGCATCTTTCCGTTTCAACAAGAGCTTTAAGTGTCAATCAACCCTTCATTCAACAAGCTGAAAGACAACTGACAGCAGACAAGAGAGGCGGCTTTAATCTGCAAAGTTCATCAGTGGCGTTAGATTCTCTCTGCCTCCAGTCGCTTTCATCTGTCGTTAGCATTTGTCTCCTTCTTCAGCTCTTGTTTTTTGTGCTCCACTAAGTGTTATGAAGGTGATAAATTAGAGAAGCTGTGCGGTTTGGCTTTGCCCCGGGCCTCACTGTGGGAGCACTTTACTTTGTTCCTGGTGCTTTGAATTATCCTGTCAACTCTCACTTCAAAGCTACAGTCTGAAATGTTGTGACAGTATCTAATACAGAAGAAAAAAACAACAAAGATTGCTTCATACTAAACCTGTGAGAAAAAGACTGAACAAAAATATGTTTTTGCATTAGACAAAAATATATTTAGAAAAATGTGAGCAAATATACTCTTCAAAAGTATCTCAAATAAATAGAAGTGAAGCATGTTTCTCCTTGCAGTATATATAATAGTCCTTCCTGTTCAGTAACCAGTCCTCTGTTACCATCACCTCATGTCTTGAAGAGAACTTCATTATCTTTCATTATCAGTAAACATTTATTCTTTTACCTGCTTCCTGCTTGTGTTTTGGTTCAACAGAAAGTGGCCGTTGATCAGAATGTGGAGGAACCAGTAACTATAATCCATGATGTCCTGTTTCCCTGCTAGATAGTAACAATGTGAGAAGGAGCAGCGTTTACTTCTCCACTCCTCAAAATGGGAAAGACAAGCAACGTCTTGATGTTCATCTCGAGTATGAAAGCTGTACCATAAATGTTTTATGCTCTTTTACATTGTTTTGTTCGTTCATTTTACTTACATTTACAAATACTTTTCTTCTTTATGTATTTTTAATTAGCAAAAGTCTTTTGTGTTGCAAGATGCAACTTTAATAAATGCAATTTAACTTACAACAAAATAAAAAATCCTACGCAACATTAAAAATAGTCCTGAGTTTGGGGTATTATTTAGATTCTCATCTTGAAAACAAAATCAAAAGGTTTTTGTAATATTTTATACTAGAAAATATGAAAAATGACATTTACTTAGCGGTTGAGAAATTTACTGACGCAGTTAAAAGTTGTAAACTCCACTCAGTGCAATCACTTTATGAAGGTTCTTTTTATGTTAGATTCTAAGAGAAACATTAATGATGAATATCTTTTGTTATTGGTGTAACTTAGAATTTTTCCTTTCCCTAAACGTTTGTCCAGCTTCAGTGGTAAACATGGAGCATGAAGAGAAGGTTTTAGTTCCAGGGATTAACTTTCTTCTGCTGCTGTCAGCATCACATGACTCCTCCTCAAATGAAGGAATGCCAAGTAGTCGGACAGGAAAGCCGTATTTCTCACTTTTATTGTCTTCTGTGAAGCTGTTTTTGCTCTAAATTGTTTTACCAAAACTTCCCTCCCCCGGATTTTCTTCTATTCAAGATCTACTGTATTTTGAAACACTTAGGCTTTCTCTTTCCTTTTCTTTCAGTTATTCTCATGTCGCTCCCCCTTCCTATCTGCCTTTTAACTCGGTTGTCAGTGTTTTTCTATAAAAGGAAAACTATGCCACTAGATAGAGGAGCTTCAAACAGTCAGAGGTTGACTGAGCGAGAATCACAAGCTACATCTGCAAAGCAGAAACTATTTATTCCCAAACGCCTTCTGTTTATGACTGTTTAGAAGAAATGCATTGATGTATGTGAGCAGAACTGAACTATAGCTATAACTCAGCTTATTTCATGCCTGCTTTGACGTAAACATAACTGTACTGTGACAGCTGCTGGTAATGTTGTGCTGATTTTTTTACATGTATTTTTTTAAGCTTGACAAAGCCACAAATTAAAATGTACAACTTTCTAACATTCTGTTTGTCATTCTGAACCGTTTCCTGACAGTTTTGCATAGAGACTAAAACACTTCAATGGAACATAACTGTATTCCTCAACCTACATTTCCACTATTCAACAATCAGAAGACTTTCTAAATATTTGCTGATATTTCTGCAAAGGTTTGGACCGATTCCCTTTGTTGCTTTAACATCAGACACAAACACATGAGCCCGTACCTCCGTCCTCAGCGTCCAGGATCTCCTGGAGGTATTTGAAGGAGCCAGACTGTTTGGGTGCAGAGACTGGCTCTTCATAGTCCTGAAGCATCTTGTAGACATCTGACTGGGGGTCGAAACCATTACGGCTCACTGGGGACTGTGGAGGAGGCTCTGGACTGAAAACCACATAAGAAGCGTGATTCAGTAAAAGGTTTTACAAAGCAGCCAACAGATGACGATTAGGAGTGAAGAAGGGCGAAGAACAGCATGAAGGAGAAAAGAATAAATCTATAGATTCCGGTTTACCCACACAAATGCTGGTTATGCAGCATTATTTTTATATTAATAAAACACAGCTAATAAAGAAACAATTTACTTAAAGTGTAGATCCCACATTAACATCCTGCATTATCCATTGGTCAACCTGAGTCACATGCTGTGACTCACTGCACAACCTGCAGTTAGATCAAATGTGGGAGGATTTTATTTTGAAGAGCCTGATTAGTGACGCACCGATCAATCAGCCAGGTTATCATATGCTGAAAAACTTCAATCTTTATCGACTTAAATGCACCAAAATGGCATCGAGTCTGTAAAGACACAGAATGCTGTATGTAAAAATTTATTTTGAGTTTTGTTAAAATCAAATAAAAGGTAGATGCAAATGCTTACTACTTCCATAACAAAGAAACAGCAGCACATTTTTGTTTAATGGTTACTGTCTCTTACATTCAATTTGCATTTGAAGGAAATATTCAAATAAATAAATCTATAATTGTATCAGCCAGGAATATTTTTTTTTTGATATTTAAATAATTTCCTGGAAACTTAAAACTTATTGGGCTTTTTTTCTACAAAGCAAAATGTTTTGGTAAAATTAGGTGATTGACAAACAATTATCAATAACTAAATTGATTGATCTCTTTTTCATAAGATTGTATATTATAACCTGATCTATTATTTGAAGTTTTGATCCTTGTTTGGGTCACATTGATTCTTTAAAATCAACTTTAGTCAATGCAAGAGTGGAAAAACGTTTTTGTAAAATCAGAATGGATGCACCAGAACCAGAGGTGTTTCCTTTACTCTAGATGTGATTCCTTATGCTGGGATTAGCCTGGGATTATCATCCGCTCCATGCCACGCCTCTGCTTGCTCATTCATCCAGATCGAAAGCTTCAAGCTTTAGGAAGATGACGAGCTGAGCTGCTGACAGATGTGTGCAGACCAGACACACTAAACGGGACGTTTGTCTCCAGACTCCTTTTCAGGAGCACCAGTAAGTCACATGACAGAAAAAAAGCTCAGCTCTGTTTGACGTGAAGCTGAGTGATGGAGAAAAATGGCAGGAATAAACTAAGCTGGAAAAGCAGAGTGACAGAAGTCAATGGACGCCATGAAAATAGTTTTAAATATTGGGTTTTCCGTTGGGTTCGGGGTGGAGACCTGGATGGGATTAACAGTCCAGTCGCAGGGAACTCTGGGAGTTTTTCAGAGGATGTTCACCAGGGAACAGGAGACACAGGTTTATAACCGGCTGGAGGGAACTCACAACAGCGAATGGCTTTTCCAGGCTATCGGGGGCGAGCCGAGCAGGTGTGTCCAAGGATATCCAAAATGTGTTTCTGTTAGGATCCGCACATACCGACATCTGCCATGTATGACATACTGCAGCTCTGTTTTTAAATGAAATCCTACTTTGAGCAGTTTTAACTTGATGGATTTCAGAGCTAGTCGCTGGAGACGGGCTCCTATTTCCTTGTGTGGTTTTCTCACAGCCGTGGTGTGCAATGAGGCTGATCTGGGAAATCTCACGGAGAGATATTCTGAAAGCCAACAAGCCTTAACAGCTTGCACGGACATGGTTCACTGTTCTCCACTCGTACAGGTTACAGCAGGAAAACAACCTGGATCTCTTTGTTCTTTCTTTAATCTGGGTTTTATATGGAACAAACACATTAAAATGAGGGCTTATGTTGATGGTAGGTCTACAGAAAAGCTCAGAAAGGCAAAACAAGACTAATTAAAACAGCAAAAATAAGGTGCAAATTAGAACACAAAAACAACCTCACACAGCTAATCCACTAGAGCTATTGATCCTGCAAATTATGGCTCATTGTCGGTACTTATGTCGCTTGAAAGTCACGTTTAATGTCTCACCTGTGTGTGGCGCTCAGGCTGAGACCCCCCATCTTGCCTGGGAGGGATCTGTCCCCGTTGCTGCCATTGTGAGCATAAAGCCCAGCTGGGTTGTTGTACTGAGCATGCCCAGTTCCGTTCCCATATCCAGAGATGTGGCCGTTGTTGGGTCTGGTGTGTCCATTATTCAGGTGAGTGGGCTGAGGAGCGAGAGGGGACTGTGGGTCAGAGGTGTACGAAGGTTTACGACCGTAGTTGCCAGAACTGCTGGTGATGGGACGGAAATTCTGCAAAAGAGAAAAAGAAGAGGAAGAAAGGCATGTCAGAAGGGATGACTTTAATATTTAAATGTAAAACGGATTAAAATCAAACATAACAGTGGAGATGATGCTTGGAGAATTTTATGGAAAAGAAACTTGAAAATGTTTAGACAGAAAAGTTAAAAGATTCCACTTTTTTAATAACCGTTTCCTCCTGCTTTCCAATAGGAGTCAAATATTAGTTTTTATGGTTTCTTGTCTATTTTTTGTTACATTTGCATTTAGTTTGCCTTGCCTCGACACCTACATAACTCTGCTGTATCCTTGGAGTTTGTGCAGAGGTCAACACCCTCCTCATGCATTTGCACAAACGCAATGGTGACATCATCGAGCTGCTCAGTGTTTACTGTAGCTATCAGCGCACTTAAGAGATAATGCTCGCTTTGCAGCCGGGTTCGGATGTCTCACAGACACAATTTTCCAGATAAGGTTTTACTGCAGCGCTCGCGCTTATGTCACCACTTCTGATACCGCTTCAGGCCTTTGAATTTCTAAGATAACCAGCAGCTTTACTGACTAAACAAGGCTGCACATTATCACAGCTTCAGAGTTTTTAAACATTTTAGCTGAGAAGGAGAAACCTGTTTACAAGTTTGACCGTGCATCAGCATGAAAAACAGATTTCTGTAATTCTGAGCCATGTGTGTGTTCTGGGCTGATTTAAAGTGCCTCAGCCACAGGTGTTGGAGGTTCAGCGCCTCTGCAGCCAGAGCCAGATGGATCTGCTAGATGTCCTCCTGTTCTCAGCTTTCCCCTGGACCACACACAAACACCTACGCCCACCCACCCACGCACAGGTCTATGGTAATCGTGCAATCAAAGCTTTCAAAGTGTAGAAAGATTTCCCTACTACTCTTCCCAGCAAGCCTTAGCTTTGAAATTTCCCACCATTGTCCAGTCCGTATGGAGGACCAAAACTAACATAATAAAAATTATCCATAGCTTGCAATAAATAACTAGTTACAAAAAAGTCCTACATTTGTTAAGCACAGGCTTTGTTTTCATTGTGGTATTACATATAATTCTACTAAAATACATTAAATTTTGTGGTTTTAATCTAACAGTGGAAAAAGGCTAAGTTCTTTACACAAAAGTTAAATGTGAATTACTTTTGAGAGGCAGTTTAGAAGTTTAAGAAACAATAAATTCTGAGTAATGACGACCAAAATAGAATCAAACCGGCCAGACTAGCTTGTTATCTTTAGCTTCTTATTCTTACGCTGTTGTCCACATGACGGCCACATTAAGGTCTCAATGTTTTTGTAAGTTCTTTGGTTTGGCCTAACAATTTAGGAGTGTGAAGATTCTTTGAATAAATTAAATTCTGAAATCAACTTTTGTTTTAAAATGAAAAGATCCACCAAAAATGTATCATTGGCAGGAATTTTGATGTTACGATTACTAGATTGTGCCAAACCCTTTCCTCTTCAGTTATCTCCTTTTCTCCTCTAACAAAACATTTTGACAATATTCAACTTTTAAGATTTCTGTTTCTGACTGCTATCCTCATCTGCACTTTTTCTTTATCCTCTTTAATCTTTCAATTTCCTGAGAGTATATCCATAACTGAGGCAGAATTTCTTCAAAAATAAATAGCTGTTCCTACATGTCTTTTTTAGTCTTCATTATTCTTTTCTCATTCTTAGACAAGGTTAAATCTCCAGATAACAATCAGAAGAATAACTGAATAACTGATACAATCGGGCGAGCTTAGTCATGCCTGTGCTCTTAGAAAAGTGGGAAGGAAAATCCATGAGAGTGGATTTTGTTACACGTTCCAGTTGAAACTTAATAGACATTTGATTCATGATACTGATCTATGCAAACATGAGTGGAGAACGACAGGTAATCCTTTGTTAACATATATAATGATGTGTTTAAAAGAAAGATAAAAGTCGAAGAATCGATTTTTGTTTTACAGACCTAGAGGGAAGTGACCAAGAAGAACTACGCAAAGTTTGCTTGCTCAGCCCATGGTTGTAAATTTACTAAAGATTAGATGCTATTATTTTTAGAATAAAGGTAAAGGATGTGCTCTGATCTTCCAGCTACAATACACACCTGTATTCTGCATTTCCTGCAGAAATACAGAAAAAGCTGGTATATTTTCAACCGAACACACCTGACTGACATGAGGTGACTTCATGTGTTTTGACTGAACCCAGCCAAGCCAAACCTTTCAGCCTTTCCTTTTGTCTTTTCATTCTTGCGGCGCTCTTTCCGCTCTCCCTGTCCACGCCCGTTTCACAGATATTTTCTTTGGATGGATGGTAGATTTATAAGGCAGAACATCTGGTGCATGCCTCATAAAAATGCCAGTATGGTTACATTCAGAACCTGTTAGTGCCTTTGAGCTGTAGGAACGGTGCAGCAGTTTGCCGTCTTTAAGTTACCTGTGCCAAATCTTCCTCAATAAGATGCATATTTTCATTTTGAAAGTTTAGAGATGTTGATGTGGGTTTTTATCTAAAATTAAAATAACCCTTTATTACTCTTACAATTCAGCAAAATTTGCTGCAATCTGCTTTTTCAAACAAAAACAGACTGAACTACTCTATTTATGAGGCCCAGCATTGTCCAATTCCCATAAATCGAGGAATCCACATGATTCCACCAGCGTGCTTTTCACTCGTAACCAAGCATGGCTAATGTTTCAGGAAGACTTGCAGTCTAAAGGAGTGTGTACACACAGAAAGGACCATGAGGAGTGAGGGCAAAGAGAGAAAAGCGTGTCTACATTTGATTGTACTAACACACTTCAAAATGTGTTACTGAGGTAATTTTAAGCCACAAACATGTCCACTCAATACACTGACAGAAAGTCCATCTGATTAATGTGAGTGTCTCAATGTGCAGCTACAAGCGGGTCAGACTGTGGCAGAGCGGCTCCAGGAGAAGCGGTGATTCAGGACCAGAGGACAGACGCTGGGGGTTGAAAGGTGGAGGAGCTTAAATGAAAGCACATGTTTGTTTATAACTGGAGACTAAGACTTAAGCCCAACTGCTTCACCAGACACACATACAAGTTCATGACAATGCTGAAACATGCACCCACTTCCTGTCTTTGCTGCCTCCTGCATAGTTTAACTCATTCAAAGTTAAGCTTTTCAGATAGCAGTCTGCACTACTAACCAAACACAAACCGAGGCTTCATGGTTCCGTGGGCCTGACCCCCGTTTGAAAGAGCCACAAAAAAGGCCTGACGACAAATATGAGTATCAAATGCTGCAGAAAAGTTGGTCTGAAAATGTAAAATGTTTTACAAACATTATGCAATAAAGAAAAAGTTAATTTTAATAAATTTTGTAAATAACCTAACCACACATATGTATTTAGGATTTAGTAACAGTTTTACGGAATATACAGTTAAAAGAGAAAGTAGCAGCCAGGTGCTGCTGACCAGTAAACTAGATTAACTAACACGAGTTCTGGACGTTTGTTGTTCTGCCGCATACAGCTGTGGATAAACACATACCAAGAAAATACAATGACTGTAGAAAAACAATTGTTGCTGCAAATTAATAGAAGAAGGGTCAAGCTCATTGTACAATAAGAAATATTTTTCACGTGTCAATTTTTCAATGAGGCAGGAAAGAAAGTGACAATGCTCCATCTTAGAATCTACAGGCCTTAGCATAACAATTAAGAAAGACTGAATATGTGTTTAGTTTGATTTGAATCCTTGAAATAAAACGTTTTTTAGCTTGTATATCAATATAGTCAGGGTTGGTTGGCTGCATCTGAAGGCAACTCCAACTTCAAGACTCCAATCTTCTTTGGACATAAAAGCGTGTTTTTGTAGTTATTACTTTACTGATTGTGCCTTATAAAAGAGTCATTCTTAATTTCCCTGTACAGATTCTCTGCACAGTGACAATAAAGTCATTCATTGAGGACAGAAGAGACCAAAGAACAGATATCTGCCAACAATGCACAGCAAATGTCTGGCAAAAGTCAAGCACAGCCTGTACAGATGTGTGTGGTGGAACCTTAATAAATATTTTTCTGTTTATGAAAAAATGTAGTATAATAGTTTTAAAACTTGTTCCAGTGTTATTGCCTGGACCAAGTAGTTTTGTGGTCACTGAAAGGTCAATAATCCACTCTGAATCCACATGCAATGTTCCCATTTTTCACTAAAGAAGTTTTAAATCAAAGCTGTATCACAGTTAAATCAGAGTTAAATACTTTCAAGTGGGTTTGCTATTGGAAAGAAGGTCAAAATGAGTCCAAAATGGAATCATTTTAATCTGCGCGCACATGAAAATGAAAGATGTGTTAATCAAATGCATCTAAATGATTCCAGACAGGTGGAGCTTCATGAACAAAAAAGGTTTTAACGACTCCATCTACTTCACAACATGCCGAGAGCTACGCACCTGAAACCGACGTGGACATTTCAGGGGATTAGTGGTTAGTTACTGAACACAAACACTCACATATAAAAGCAAGATGATTTGCAGGTGGGATGTCAAAGAAGAATATTTTGTGAATTATTGAAGCATTCAGCACACCAAACAGTCAGGCTTGCTAAGGTCAATAGACCATTAAGTAATTGGACATCCCATCTTGAAAGGAACAGCAGCTTTAACAGCAAATATTTCAAAACAACGGCATTGTTCCTTTGACAAAACAAATGTGTTTTATGTGCACACTTTTGTTTTAAAAGCATAATTCAGTTCCAGGCAGCAGGGGAATTATGGCCTGCAAGTCATGCAAGGAGTTTATCTGTCAGCTCCTGTTAATGTTAGCTTGGAGAATTTGCTTTCTGCTGCCAACGCCTGAGCTGAGACTGGAAGCTTCCAGTGACGTGTGATCCAGACCTCTCGGCTTCATCATTGTGAGGCCCCATTCTTTCCACAGGACCATAGTTCCTGACCACAATAGCTAACAGAATAATGATAGGTTAGCTGCCATGAATGACACCGAGGAGCTGTGAGCCAGAAGAACTGCTGTTTGACTTAAACATTGACAGCAGAAATTTCCCACTTACTTGAAGCTGCCACTTTATAACTTCAGTGAAGACGCTTTAAAACATGAGTAACTGATAAAGTAGTAACCATACTGGTGTGTGAAAATGTTTCAAGAGCGAAGCTGATAACCATGCAGTTAAAACCATTTATACGAAGATCTGAAGCATATTTTTGTAAAGGTCTTTTTTTAATCCATTAAACAGACTCTCACTCTTAATGGATTCAGATTTTGACCCGACCTTGCATTCAGGATGGTTGCTGCATTAGAAATTTATTTTAGCTGATCAATAAGTTGGTACTTTGCGTCAGTCTGATGATTAGCAATGCTTAGCAACTGGTGGGGGAAGAACTGTGGTGCATTTCTCAATGTCCTTAAAGACGAAGAAAACGTTTTCTGAAACGTCCTAGGGAGGTCTTTAAAACATGAGATTAGAAATTATGATGACAAAAATCCAGAGTTTTGGATTCTCTGCTGGTCTGTACCATGGAGAGCCAGGTGAGGATGTTTGGGGGTTTGATCAGGAAGCTCCATGGGTGAACAGTTTGGGAGGTTTCCTAGTGACATCCCAGACGGAGGAAACCCAGATCTCATTGGAGGAACTGTTTATCCCCTCATTAGGCTAAGGTTCCCACTAAATACATTTTCTATTAACCTTTACTGTCTACTTTTCAGTGATGCTATGTAAGGGCTTCTCAAAATGCCCACTGGATGGCAAAAATGTAATTTGGATTCATGTTGATGCGGAGAAGTAAAGGCAAATGATTGGCCGTTTAAAAAGCAGCGGGAAAGAAGAACTTACCGTATTTTCCGGACTATAAGTCGCACCAGCCATAAAATGCATAATAAAGAAGGAAAAGACATATATAAGTCGTACCGGAGTATAAGTCGCATTTTTTGGGGAAATTTATTTGATAAAATCCAACACCAAGAACAGACATGTCATCTTGAAAGGAAATTTAAAATAAAAATAGAATCGAGGCAACAACAGGCTGAATAATTGTACGGTATGTTAACGTTACATGACACATGAACAAACTGAGAACGTGCCTGGTATGTTAACATAACATATTAAGAGTTATTCAGATAATTATAGCATAAATAACATGCTAACAAGTTTACCAAACCATCGGTGTCCAAGTCACTAAATCGAATGAAGTCTTCATCCTCGGTGTCACTTGTAAACAGCTCAGCTAACTCCGAAGGTAGAATAACACAGCCTAGAGCACCCTCCTCTGATTTAGTGTGAAAATAACATGTGATATGATATAATGATGTGTTAATTTCACACATAAGTCGCTCCGGAGTATAAGTCGCACCCCCGGCCAAACTATGAAAAAAACTGCGACTTATAGTCCGGAAAATTTGGTATTGCATTGATGACAAAACAAAAAGAATAATACACTTAAAACAAAAGCAATTTATGATGGCCTAGCTATGACACCTTGTCATGACCTAACCCTTACCACTCGTCTTTATCACAATCGTTTCTATTTTAAGAAATTACATTTGCCATCCGGTAGCCTGTGGTCAACTCTTTCCAAAATATGAGCACAGTTCCTAAGAAAAAACTCCGCATCATATGGTTCTACTTTTTTATATAAACAGTCATATGGTTGGTTGGTTGGTAGCCAAAAACTACAGCATTTCCTCTAAAACTTTTATGAGACTCCAGGGGTCTCAAGGTGAAAGGAAACATCTCACACCTTCCATGTGTCACTTCCTGCTCAGTAGTAAATTCCCATAAGTTAGACTGGAATTTCCAACTATTTAAGAAATACTCCATCTGTTAATCTGGGACTGCAAGAATAAACGCAACACCTTCAAATGCTGTCAGCTAACAAAATACTGTTACCCTTAGCATAAAGCCAGATTTTTACAAGTGAATTGTAAATACAAGTTTTGAATAGCAGACCTTTCTTTAAGTTACTGAAAACAAAATTTGCCCAGTCAATCTCTGTTGGCCGATTCTATAGCAGCTCATCACTGCATATAAAAATCAGAGGCAAAAATATCACATGGCACAACGTTTGAGTCAGCCTGAGTGAGCAAGGTCACAATGTGTATATCATTTCCACTGAGACTCAGGAACAATCAGCATTGTGATGCGTTCAAGCTGTTTCAAAAAACAGCCGGAAACAAAGAAAAAGAGAGCTGTGGTCTTTTAAGTGACCTCAGGGAGTGGATGCTTCCTCTGTTCATGCTAAGAAGATTCCACCTGAGTGTGACACTGAAGTGGCCCTGAGTTGTTGGTTTCAAGCTGTTCAGGTTCATTTTATTGAAGGAGACGCCAGAGAGCATTTTTAGAGTTTGCTGAAGAAGAAAGGAAGGACAGAATGAGATGATACAGAGATAGAGAAAAGGAAACTGGGAGAGCAGGGAGGATTTGCTGCTCTCATCTTTCCACCAGTCACGCTCGTCAGTGTTGTATAAACTGATGCTGATGATAGTCTGCCTCACTTTGGTCTGGGATTTGCTTTATCTTTTGCATGTTAAACCAGGACCTCAGATTGGACTGATGTTGAGTCAGGAAAGCTGAAGGGCCGTTGGTTTAACAGAAAAAGATTTGGACAATTTTCATTATCCTTGCAAAATAGAAATAAAATGAACAGGACAACACAATATGTTAAATGCAATTTCAATGAGACATTAAGGCAGATTAAAATCAAATATCTTAAAGGATTATATGCTGTGTAATATTTGCTGCTCATAGCTTCACACTTTCCATAGAAATAGTATCTTGGGTCAGCTGGAGTCTCACTGCAGTTGATACTCACACCTGATAACAGTTTTCAAGATGAAAAAATGAACAGAGTTTTGTAAAAATTGAGTGAGTAAAATAAACTGTATCATCTCGTTTTCAGTATTTATTCATCCTGCATTAATATAACGCTAAGCTCTGTCTGGTAACATCTACATTATGTGAAAGAATTAATGCATGCTTTGTAAATGTTTCTTTTAAAAATATGAATGACTGAAGTCACTAATGTGAGCCATTTCACAGCTGTATTATTTATTGCTGAGAAAATCACTGCTGGCTGGAAATGGTTGGCTGATTTATGGTCACACAACACCTAATAGTTTGATCTAAAAACAATAATCTTTGGTGTGAATGTTGTTTTTGACAGAAGTGGGTTAAAAGTGAGTTCTTTTTAATATCAGTGAGCTGTTGTCCTTTTCTGACAAGGAACATACTTCATCTGGAGATTTTGGGAATCTCTCTGCAGCAAATGCAGCAAACCTGCTGTTTACAGTTGGGAATGCTAATTGTGCTAATTGCTAATGTAAGATGCTAGACAGCCTAAATATCAATCCCTTCATCGTTATGTCTTTGTCATAACCTTCCGAAAAGTTTTACTTTTGAAAACAATCGCTAGTCAAAAGACACTATGCACAGAGGGGCTGTGGTGGCGCAGCGTGAGCCACTGTATATATGGAGGCCCGATGACCTTTGCCTCATGCCTTCCCTCTCTCTCAAGCTGCTTTTCTGTCTGACAACTATAAAGGAAAGGCCACGAGAGCAAATAAAACCTTAAAAAAACCTAAAAAAAACAACTAAACTTGGCACAACTTTTAAGCAAGTCGCTTGTTTTTATTTTCTGGTTTAGTAACAAATACTAAAAATATCATAGCACGGTGTAGGAAAACTCCCCTGAGAGCTGAAGAGTCACTGTTGAGTAATCAGCTGATGTAGATAAGAAATAACCTTTAAAAATGATACTAAAAGTGAAAGTGAACATTTTTAACAAAGAGCAATAGTGCTTTCCTTCTGTATATTTTGCTACAAATGCAGGTCAGGCTTAATTCTACCACAACACAGTCCTTGACAACTGAACATCTCTCACGTATACAATACTCTCATTGTCTGTTTCCATCCTACAAACTCTTCACACACAACATATGTGCACACATGCAAACACCCAACACACGTCTCATTCTCTATGTGCTCAGAAACAAGCCGCCATGCCAGAACTTGGGGAAGAAAAATGGGAAAAAGCTCATCTGGTGGCGTTCATCATGCTGTGAATCTCCTTTTGGCAGCTGATCATTTGGAGAACAATCGAGACACTATTTCAACACGGTTCCAGCGAACAGTGGGACACATTCTCCCATTTATAACCGAGTTAATGACCATGTACATGCAGCTTGTGGATCGAGTTTTGCGCCTGTTTCCATAGATTCTGTTTGCTGTCAAAACAAACTGGAACCACTCAGCCACTAAGTCGTAAAGGTCACAGCTATGGCTGCGGACATGACTTACCTTTTCCTGTGGGAGATGCAAAGGGCTATAAAAGACACTATCGCTGACAGCTGATTTTAGAGCATAACTCAAATTTAGCTTCACTAGATTAAAGATTTGATGTTGTGTAGTAAAAATCAGTCACTTTCTTTTTTATAGTGCCATATACTTGCCTCCACTATGTAAATGTGCTTTCTAATGAATTCCATTCAACATGGTGTCAAGCTATGAGAAGTTTCCTACCAAGGCCTGATCATACTGAAACAGAGAGATGAGTTGTGACTGCTTCCAAGTTTATGCAAATTTCATTCTGACAAAACACAATCCAGAGAAGACGGTGGTTACCTGTGAATCAGGTTCGGCGTACGGACTTATCTTTCCATCTTCGCTGACAGTTGGTGACCACACTCTCTCTCCAGATCCCGATCTGAAACACAAGCCCCATGAGAGACGGTGTTAAATTCATCCTCTGCCAATGTACACTGTAGTGCTGAAGCGTCTGAAAATTTCTGCTGAGATGGATGGATTTTTTTTCTTTTTTTTGCTGACAATATTCTTTCTGTATTAAGTATTATTTTTTCCGAGAGTGAATTACTAAAAACTAAAAGAAAAAGTGAAAGTAGACACTGTTCCTATTCGTTTTTCTGACATGACTGAGCCAGGAAAAAACCCACTCATCAACACACAGTGTAATTGTTAGAAGTGAAGAAAACAATCTGTTTTCTTTTCTTTTTTTTCTTTTTTTTTTTACAAATAGTTAAGAAGCACATCAAGTTTTTGTAATCCACCCTCTGTACTCTTATACCCATAAATAAAATCCACTGAAATAAATTGCAGTCAGAAAATTCATTTGCCAAGTCGAGTCAATCTTTGCACCTCTAGTTACTCTTGGAAAAGGTATTGCACAATGACAGACCTGTTAAGATACGTCCGTCTACTTGATCTGACCAGCCAGAGGGAGAGCATTAATCAGAAGCAAGATGGCCGCTCTGGAGGAGCTGCACAAATCAACAGGACAACCAGTCGTCATGAACTTCCCAATCTGGCAGTGTGACCGCTGCAGTTAACCACAACCTACAGAATGGAACCTGCTCAGGTCAAATGAAAAAACTACATTTTTGCTACATGTGGGGAAACACTGACTGCAGATATCCAAAAAGTAAAAGATGGTGGCGACAGCATGTTTATTGTGATCATGCTTTATTAGTAGTAGTAGTAGGTTTTCATAAAAATCTCAATAAAACTAAATTAATACATAAAATGTTGTGGCTGTTGCATTACAAAATATGAAAAAGTATTGGTTATATTATTGAAAGGAACTCTAAGAGCAGTTGATTTGTACATTTGGCAGGTTTTACCGCAGGAAATGAGTGTAATTACTTCTCATCATCCCTCCAGACACAGAGCGACATAGTAATGTAACACCCAACACTTCAATGAGAGTTACAGTTTGGGTCACAGCCAGTTCTTACTACTATTGTACAGAAGTAGTGATAACTCCATTACTGCTATCTAAGACTGTTAATTGTTCTTTTGTTTGTATGGATAATAATTAACTGCAGCTGTTTAACTGATTAACTGCACTTATGAAAAAGTGCACAACATACTGAATGATTGCTAGGGTAAGATAGATTATTTATTGCACTTCTCAACGGGCCTACTGCGTACACATAAGCAGGTTTTCACATAATTCTCACCTCTTCCTTTAGAAAACATACAGAAAAATGCTTCAGGGAAACCAAAAATGTGTCACCTTTTCCAGATAAAACAATGTAATTCATTCACAGCTCTCTTCAGTTCTGTCTCACTGTCAAGTTATGTGTAAATGTCACAGAGAAGATTGAAGAGGGGTTCTTTATGTAACATGAACCCAGATGAACCATAGTGTTGAATGTGCAGAAGGGAACGCATGAAGCTTTCTTAAGGGAAACACCAGGCCAATGTGCTAAAGAACAGCATATTTACCCCCAAAAAACACAAATGTGAGTGTCTGCATGCAGTTGCTGACCCCCACAGAGGGGTGAGGCTTTGTTGAACTAGATGAGATCACTGGGTTGCAAGTTGGCACAGCATTGCTCAGGCTGAGGCAATGCTCCAGATATGAGCCACGGAGGTGTTGCTATCAAGGATGCTCTTATGAGGCGCCGAGTGTCTGCTGGATGAGCAGCAGCTCCAGAACTGCGTAGGAAGAACGCTCCCGCCCTTGCACTAAGACCTCCATGATTCAGAAGCAGAAAGTCATAATTCTTTCCCCAGTTTGTTTGGTTGCAGTGGTTACCACACAAGCAGCCTATTGAGATGTGAAAGTTCAAATTCAAGCCTGATGGCTGGACCGACACTTTTAAAGAGTCAAACAAAAACAGGCTAAAGTGGAAAGGATCACAGGATGACCAGTTTGAACCTCACATTGTTGGCTCCACCAAACCCAGAATTACTCTAAAGACACATGTTGTTTATCTTTTGAAATTAAAAAAAAAATTAAAAGTCCAGCTGGAAGACAGCTGAACTCGATAAGTTCGTTTACTTCATCCACTCAAATATAGACTCAGTTCTTTTTCTAAATGATAGCAAAATACATGTAGTACCAGGTCAATAAATAAATGTGTATTCAGTTACACACAATGAACTGTACAAATGGAAAGTGTGATTAGTTGTACAAATTGTTGAAAAATGAATAATAGTATTCCAGCTGTATTTATGATGAAGTTAAATGACACATCCTCTAGTTGGAGTATTTACAAAATGGGTGACTTGTTGCACTGGATTTTATTTAGGTGTCAGAGTAAAGGGGAAAAATCTGAAATCTTGAACTCCATAAGTTTCAAAAATTGTAAAAAACCAAACCCACCATACCACAATCACAGACAATAAAAACATAGAAAACACAGCTGACAGCCAACTGTGCTCAAATAAGAATATTGTTGATCAATGATCATTCCAAGCTTCAACTAGATTCATAGTTGCATTTGTCTCCGATCAAAAGCATTTAGGAGAAAGGTCCTTCTGCACTCTACAGGATACAACAGAAGCTGCTACTTTCTCAGCTGAAAGAATTTCAGTGTTCTCTGAAATACATCAGCTACATTTAGAAGCACCGTTTCAGACATTCCTTGACAAAAATCTGGCTGCGGTTGATGACGAGATCAAATCATCCAATGATTCCCCAATGCTTTAAATGCTGAAATCATAACCACATAAAAGAGAGAAACGTGAGAGGACAGATGAGACGAAGGGCAGCAGAGGAAGCGCCTCAAGCAGGGAGCAGACCTGTGAGTAAGCTGGTTCCTTTGGAGGTTTCTTTTTGTTTTGCCCCAGCAGGAGTCCGTTGCTCCTTTGCTCCCAAGCTTAATTCCTCAGCTGTGACTCACAGGTCACAAAGTCAGGGCGAGACATAAAGGGCAAATTCTCCACCAAGGGGAACTTTAACTCCATCTCTAATTTCTATGATTCTTTCCAAATCCTTAGAAGCTTTTCTTGTTTCAGTTTCAATCTGGAGATGATTAGATTTATTTTTAATATGCAGTAAAACTTAATATGTTCTCCTTATTTAAAACCTTCTGATCCTGGATTTTTTTTTTGTTTAAACTCATGTTTATGTAACTCAAGTTTTACGGCAACAGAAAACACCTCTGATTATAGAACCTTCCAAAAATGGTCTTACCCTTTTAACCCAGTAGGTCACAACCATAGCCTTTACATTTATTTCAGTAAAATATAAAATGGACCAACGCAGAACAGCACATACTTGTGAAAAGGACTAAACAGGATCCAGGGTTTTCATTTCTTGTTTACAAAAAAAATCTTGTGTTCAGCCCTATTTACTCTACTGAGTACCACTAATTAGTACATCGAGTTCCTCATATGTGTAATTTAATCTCAGAATAAAGACATCTGTTTTGTGGCTGTGTTAGGTGGAAAATTAGCACTTTACATCACCATAAACACATTCCAACTACAGTGACAGCAACATGAGGTGGGGATACTTTTCTTTAGCAGGAGCAAGTTAGTTAAAATCCAAATAAAACACATTGAGGTGTATGGTTACACTGTGAAAATGTTTAAAGGGTATGGACGCCCAAAGCACGGTTAGACGGAGAAGCAGTAACATTCACTAAGCGAACCAGTTGACCTAATGGCTACTTGTGGTAATCTGTAATACTTTACCAGCAAGTTTATATCCCTGTAAATAGTCAAAACAAAGATGAATGACATATTTTTAAACTATAATTACCCTTGACTGGGATCATCTGCTCTCAATAAAAAAAGAAGCGACTAGAATTTCATTTGTGTTGCTATATTTCTGTTAAACGGTTTCACTGAAACCTCCTGATGATTCTAAACATTATGGACTTTGGTTTGGAAAGCTTCTCTTTAGTGCTTCCTTGTAAATGGAAGTTTTTAAAGTTTTGAAGACCAAAAACAAAATTTCCTTTAATCCAGCTCTGCAGAAGCCAAACCCCACTGACTGCAATGCTGAAAAATAATGCATGTGTAGGAAAGCGGGTTTGTGCCATTTGGTGCAAACAATTGTTTAAACCTTCAAACCACCAAGTAGAATTTTAATGAGAACAGATGATTGTTCATGCTTCACCATAACTACTTGGATGATGACACGCAGTGTGGAAATGGCGACTCATTTTTTGTCGCATTAACTCGCCACACACGACACTTTCCGAAGACGTTGACCAGCGGTGGAAACATGCATCCCAAACACCATAATCTGTCTCTCATGCTCTTCAGACAAAAAGTTTTCTTCAACAAGCTCTGGCGGAATGACGGGGACTGCAATGAGGTGAAGGCACCACAACAGGAATGGGAAATAGAAAAAAAAGAAGAAAAGATAGAAAGAATTCAGTAGGATGGGATTTGGGTTTGGAGGGGAAACAGCGGTAGAACATGTTAAGGTTATGAACAAAGAGGTTGTGGAGGACAAGGAGGAAGGATTAAAACGAGGAGAGGTTTTTCTCTCCAGCTGGTTCAGATGAGTAAATGTCTGAAAATATACAGAATACGAGTCTGTCCGCAAAGCCACACTAAACTTAGGCCCAACACATGTGAAGAGGGATTCTTCCGTTTTTCCTTTGCAAAATGACAAGGCGGATTTAAAGACTGAGGCCATGAAGCAACAGAGAGAGACAGGCGTGCGTCAGCAGGAAAGTATGATGAAAAATGGAAAGATATCTTTGATTGTTGATGCCGGAATTATTTTTCCCCCATTCTCTTCCCTGTTTTTCCATTCTTTCAATCAAAATTATCCTTGATTCTTCTTTTCCCTCAACAGATTTCTAAACACAACCCAACCAATAACCTGTTTAAAAACAAAGTTGACCTAAACTAAAGTTTAGTTCAACTCTAAAGTTAACGTTTAGAGTAGTTTTTGCAGAATCTCTTTAAATTGGGCCTGATAAGAGGTTTATCAGGGTTGTTAAATACATTCAGATCATGAGACTTTTGGAAAAGATACATAATTTTTAGGGTCATTGTTTCGCACATCATAACTTATAATATCAGTATTGAATTCTATAAACTAATTCCTTGTTTTACTTCCAAATATTTCTAAAACACACTATGTTATAAAAATTATTTGCCTCCTTCTAATATACTGTTTTTTACTCTGTATTCCTGGAAGTGGTGAGACTCATAAGACTGTTGACGACTCATGCAGGCCACAAATGAACCCAGAAAAATAAATAAAGACTAGTGTTCAGATGTCAACAATAAAAATAGACAATGAGCAAGGAAGTGTGATGGTCTGAGCTGCTTTGATGACTTGCCATAATTGATGGATGTTCTTTTCCAGAAAACACTAAATGTTAATACTTGGCCCTCCGTTTGTGGCCTTAAAGTGAAGGGGTGTGAAGCAGGCCAGTCACAAACAGCACACCACCCCTGAATGGCTAAAAAAAACAACAACAAAAAAAACTGTGAAGGTTCTGGAAAACCAAGTGAGCCAATATTTATTCAATTAAAATTAGTTTGACAACCTGGCAAATTGAAGTGTGACCAAATAAAGAAAAAAACAGAAGAAAACAGCAGGACACTAAGAATCCTGATGTCTGTTGTTATCCATGATTACTGTAAACTCCTTTTTATTTTCACTTGCTGTTTACTTATATAATTTATTTAAAAAAATACTTAATTAATACTAACAGTTTTAGTTAAATGCTAGCCTGGAGCTGGGTTTCTATAGTCAGTGTAAGAAACTTTAAATCTCATTTTTCCATTTCTTTAGTTAACTTTTTTTGTTTTGCAGACCAAAGTAGCTCGAATACATTTTCATGAGACTGTGTTGCATAATGTACCATGAGAGCAAAACAAATACCATGCAGACTCTGATAGCACTTGAGACTTCCTGTTTTATATGGTTTGGGAAACTTAAAAATTGTCCATCTAATAAAAGTAGACTCAACAAAGCAGTTAATGATGGCATATTTTTTTTTAAGTGTTTAAAAACCAAATTAATAACTATAACTGCCATCACATCGTCCATGTTGCCTCTTTATGTCTTACTTAGCCTTCCTAAGTTTCCTGGAGCATCTAGGCAGAAACCTCACGATGCTGGACACTCTTAAAAAAGCCCCATAAAAGACATTAAAAAATGTGGGTTATGAAAGTTAAACATGTGAACCCATTACAAAGAAACATTCTTAAGTTACTCAAGACCTCAAGTTCAGCTGCACCCAGTGTACTGTAATTTTGGTTCCCAGCAATCGTGAAGACTCATATATTTTGTCGATGAGCTGCTGCACAAAATTACAGGTCTCCTATTCCTTGTGACTCTTTGCAGTATTTCATGACATGGTCTTTTAATAAGGGCTGAGAACTGCTTGTCCTTAAAATATTATTTTCTAGTGAGTCAGCATGTGCTCTTCCAGTCACTTCCATTTTATTTGACTTTGGAATCAATGGTTGCAGTTAAATTCTCCTCACTTACTTCTGTGGCCCACAGTTTGGCCCACAGATTCTCTAAGACATTTGGGACTTAGAGAATTTCCAATCCTCTAAGTCCCAAATGTCACATCTACAGAATGGATAACTCATTTGTTTTTTGTTTTTTCCCTCTTTCCTTCATGGTAAAGATACTTCCAGGATGAACAATACCTCCAAGCCTCAGCAGCGTGAGGACATGCTTGACATGGTTGATTTTTCACAACTCAGTAGGGATCTCGTGAGATCAGAAGAAAACATGGTGCCAACATTTGATTTTTACTGGTGAAGTAACTGTGTGCTACTATAATATGAAGGTGTTTAACACCAACATCCTGTATGGTAAATGGTGAATGGTCTAGACTTGTATGGCAGTTTATCAAGTCCAGTGGACTGCAAAGCACGCCACACTACGACGAGGTTAGAGCGGTGCATGGTTGTACCCATGTTTCAGACTTGATTAGGCTAATAAGTACTTCTTATGAGGCCATGTGACAATCCTTAAGTCCAGAAGCATTGAGGAAGCCTCCACCACTTTAAAATGATTCATCTGAAACCACTTTAGGTCCTCTGAACCAGCAAACTAACTGTTTATAGTCAGTGTAAGAATATAGCAACTGGTTAATCATTAGCTGCTAATGACACTAATGTTAGCATCTGTTTTGGAGCCTACTGTAAACCCAAACAAAAACTATGTCATGTTTTTTAATGAGACTGCGCTGCACACCTAGACCGCTCTAACTTTGTCTGGATAATTGAACAGATTTTTAAAACAGAGCACATGATTTAGAAAACTTTGACTCTGTTTTTGAAAAGTCCTGTTGTTCTTTCTCATAATTCCACTCTCTAATGTGTTTCAACACTCCTGCTCTCTTACTATCTGCAAGTATCTCTTCAAATGAATTTTAAAACATCTTTTTCCAATCATATGCGTCTCTCTTTTTCCTCCACTTTATCGGCTGTCCAATTAAGCAACATGCACCAAGCCAAATGTGCATGCCTATCTTTCAGAGGTGGCTTATCCTTTTTCTGTCCAGCAGAACAGGGCAGTTCACTCTGTAATTATTTAACCAACATTGTGCAGAAAGGTCACATTCCAGGAGCTCTTCCTGTTCTACCTCTTGTTACATAGCCTGACATTTTGGAAGGGATATCAGGAGAAATGGTGAATACTATACTCTTTAGTTAAATTACTTCGACAAATACTTAGTTTTTTTCCTGTAATATTTAAGGGTGAGGTTACTTGTATGTCTATATGGACAAGTTCTATGCAAACAGTGCTTCTCCAGTAAAGGTATATGAGCATTTTTGACTTACTGCAAGATGTGTTTCAGTTGCCTGGAGTGATAAAATTACCAGATTGTGATGTTTAAGCAGTGAAATGTTGGAATGTCCGTTCTCCTTTGCAACTGTAAAGGAGCTTCTCTGGTCAATCCACTGACTTACTTCATGTATGCTTCAATAAATTTACAATCCCCATGTGAAAAACCACTTAATGCTCCACAGCTTCAGCCTGATATATGACTGGAGTATTCCCAAGTGAAGCAGTGGAGGTAGTCGCATTGTGCACTGCATACGATAGAAAAAAATAATGGAAAAAATGTTTCTGACCATATAAATATCTTCCTATCTTATTGCTCTCATGACTGTGTCAACTTTATATTTTGAGCTTTCTTTGGCAAACAGAGAAAAACTTTGTTCTCTGTGGCACTAAAAAGACAGAGCCAGAGAACCAGCTTGGCAGATGTCACTCGTAACTAAGGCTGAAACCACATTATGTTCTTCATCTAAGACGAGGACCTTCATAGGTTGCCAGAATCACTCCGCACTTTCCAGTACTCCAGCAGCCCAAGTAACCATCTAATAGAAATGTGGGAAGCAACAGACATTTCAGTTTTTCCTTGGTTGCAACCTTCCAACCACCTTCACCCCCCTCTGTCATTAACCGTTTAGACTGATGATTTTAATTCCAGAAACATGTTGCCTCTGTCCTCCTCTAAAGTTCAAACCAGAGCGGCATGGTAACAACACCTCTTTTAATTATAAGGATCTGAATTAGGGTGTAATGAAAATCCTATCTAGTCTATTTAAAAGGTGGAAACTGCAGTTAAAACCATCAAGAGAGAAAAAAAAACATGACCTAATACATTGTGTCATAGCTTATGTAACAAATTTGATTTGAAGGGTTTAAATGGTAAGTGCATATGTACATAAACAATTATTGCTTCTCCAGTAAATACAGTTTGATATCATTTTATTTAGATAAAGTTGTGCTTCAAATATATTAGTAAAGTTGATGTGATAAAATGTAGCAACCCTCTTTTGCTGACAGGACAACACATTAGTCCTTCCCTTCAACATTTTAAGGGTTACACATCTCAGGAAGCCTTTGAAAAAGAAACAGCTCCATACCAATAAGAATTAGCTTTTTTCACTACTTGTTAGTGATGTAGCATTTTTAAAAGCTTTCTAACTGCATGTGTTATCCAAATAAACCTGGCATAAATGTTCCTATTTAGAAAAGTTGGCTAAAAGAACCTGTGTCCCGTCATATTTTTACCCCATAAAAACAGGATGTTTACTAATCCAAATAAGGATTAGTAAATATGAATTTACTAATCCTTATTAGTAAACGGATCACTGATTAAAAGTTTGTTGATACTTGATCATTTCTTAACAAGTAAAAAAATAAATCACAATCTTTTTTTTTCCATTTCAGCAGCAACTTGAGGAATTGTATGAGAAACAATGTGCATCAGTGACCTTATTTTATCCTGAGTGCTTGTATCTCCCTCCACCTGCAGCGGGTCGAAGGGGAATCCGGGCACAGAGCTGGACGTCCTGATTAACTTATCTAACCAATTCCTCTCAGCTGTAGATAAGCTAAAAATGTCTTTTCACAAGAAGAGAACAATGAGTAGAAATGCTAAGCTGCTTAGCATACAGCTAAAACCCAACTGTGTGGCGATCAGTAGCTTTCCAATAAGTATTTATCCAGTAAATTCACCCTACGGGAAAATCATACAAGAACCTGGAATTACATATCAGTTCCTCACAGGATGGTAAGGAAAAAACTGAGGATTGTTTTTTTAATTGTTTGTTTTGAACAAATACTATGAGAAAGACGTCCTATAAAAAAAAAAAAAAGAAAACACAGAATAGCATAAATATACAACTTCTGCATTCAAGCAATCTGCTTGATGTCTGTAAGTATGCCACATGAACTGAAGGAACCAGGGCAGAGATCTTTGTCATCAGGTTTGATGAAAACCAAATCAGCACCAACATCTCACACCGACTGTCAAGCATGATCAAGGTTCATGACTTGGGCTTGTATTGCAGACACAGGGTTCGAGTTCCTCCGCTCATTAGGTTGACCATAAACTGCTGTTTATACCAAAATATTAATATTCCACATATGTGGAAATGTGTCTGAAATCAGAAGCTTCACCCATGCTGGGTTGTGCAACAGGCGATGATCCAAAACAAACTTGAAATCTACTGCTATTGGTGTAAGATATTTTAAAAAACTGCATAAAGTATTAAGGCTAAGCAAACAAAAATTTCACCAAGACAAGATGACAACCTAATGACTTTATACCATATGGAAATAAATTTTTCCCTATTCATAGCTTAGAATGAAACAGTTTTACTTTGTTTTTTATCCAACCTTACATCACTAAATCCTAGCTTTAGTGCTTCAACAGCTAGAAGAACCAAAGATCATAAGCTTTAGCTCATTAGATAGTAAAATGGAAAATATCACCTTTGAAATGTATTTGTAAAGCCCAGGAGTCTGACTCACTGCGTGTGGAAGTCTCATTTAATCTGATAGTGCTCTATAGGAACACCAGCCAGATCATTTTGAGCTGTTGTAAAGCCGTCATCTTTCACTGTGACTCAACTGTACCAGACCCAGACTCAACAGGCTGAGCAGAAATAGAAACACCATCACCAGTTTCATAATTAAAATAACTCCCTGATCATTGGTAAAAGGCAGGATTCTAGCAAAAATACTTCTGAAGCACCTTTTGCTTGAACATGTTGGTCACGTTACACCAACAGGCCTCACAAAAACTGCAAACAAAGAAAAATGGAGTGGCTGTTCCTTTGTTAGATCATCATTCCTCCCTTCAGCATCAAAATCAGACAAGACTTTGATGAACCGGCGGTTCAGATTCCTTGGCATTTTAAAAGTCACCAGATGACATTCCTTCCATGACACCTTCACGGGACTCCAAACCCCCCCCAAAAAAACAGATTAATCTGAACTGCAGGCATAATTTGCAAATCCAAGCCACAGAGAGGCAAACGTAAACTAAATTAGGTTCCAGAAAGGTTTCAAACATCGTTACATTTGGGAGAGCAGAGTGTTCAACAGTGTTATACCTGCAGATGATGAGTGTGAGCTCCTGAATGCATGTTTTGATCTTGTTCTGAGCCTCCATATGAGTCATGAACTCTGTGCTGTCACCATTGATAGCCAAAATGGTGTCACCCGGACACAGGTCACCCTGGGCCGCTTTGCTGCCAGATGTTATCTAAAAACATCAATGAACAGACAGACAGACATAAATAGGTTATTTAGGAACTGAAGACAAAAGAATAGTGCAGTTTAAAAAAGAGCAATTGCGATATTTTATCAGGAAATGGAAAATAACAACAAGGTTAGAAGTTGGCTTTAAAATCCAATAAGACAGTCAGTACATTCAGCCTATCAAGCAAAATACATGTTCATCAATGTTTAAGCATTTTTACAACCAGTGGTCTAAACTTTATTTGTATTATAAGATGATTGTGCCCAAAGCCAATTTGCACCCTTACACAGTACTGAGTATTTTACGTCAGTATATTGACCAACCATCTTAACTCCATAACATCCCACAATGCTTAAAGAAACTCTCTGTTTAGTTTGTGGTCATTTTTGAAAATAATTCTCTATATTTTCAAAAATGAAAATAAAATATTTTCATTTTTTAAAATGTTTAATTAACTATGTTTAACTATGTAAACATACATAGTTAAACATAGTTTAACTATGTTAACTATGTTTAACATATGTTAACTATGTAACTATGTTAACTATGTTAACTATGTTTAACTATGTAAACATAGTTAAACATAGTGATTAACTATGTTTACTCTTATCTGTTTTCAGATTTTGTCCATTTGTTCTGGCTCTGCAAAAGATTAAACAACTGAGTTGTAGGTGTGTCTGACAGCACAGGTAAAATCCAACCAGCTCTGTTTTTAGGGGAGTCATTTTGACAGACAGTTTCATATTTTCATAAACACAGCAAGGAAATTGCTAGGCATTTGTTTTAATCCATCTGTATATGGCTGGCATTTTGAAATTGAGTACAAAACCACAACCATGAGCAATTTTATGATCAACCACAAAATTGCTTAAGGCTAAACCATCAGTGAATGATTTTCAAGGTGACCCAGTAACCTTAACATATGCAACTGATTTGAAAATATCTGCTCAGTGAGTTCTTTCTTCTCGGCCTCTCTGTGGTCTTGCATATGACATATTTCCACATTCCTCTAGTTTAGAAGATTTTCTTTCAGCAGGTCATCAGAGCGGATTTTTCACTGCGAGCCCACATTCCTGAAACCTGCATATCTGAGGACATTTGAGGCTCACTGGGAGGCAGAGGGGTGAGAATGAGCGGACTAAAGGAGGATCAGTGAACCAGTGTGTGTGTTTCACCTTCACATACACACAGTAACATATGAGATCAATTTGTATGATTACTAATATACTCACGTTACTTATATTCTCAAGCCTGTCTGTGGCTGAAAGGAAAAAACCTGCTAGTTATTTCCTCCATAATGAAATGGAACCAGTTATATCACATGAATCTGAGCCAATCATTATAGTTATAGGAAGGAAAGAAAAACAATGACATGAGGTAAGGTGTTATTGTGTCTCCAGTCTTTTCCCATGTTCCAAATATTAGAAAATGACATGTTTCAGTTAGTAATTTACCTAAAGTTAAATGTGAAAATCCTACAGTTTCACTACTTGAAAAATGAATAACACCAATATCACCAGAGGGTCTGAAGTTTATTGAAAAATTATTAGAGTTCCCAGCTCTACATAAACGGTTCCAACTGAGGTTTTCTCTGGTGCAAATCAAAGCAGGGCCAGCTCTCTTGAAGCTAAGCTAACTAAAGATCATCCATCTACCGATTGTAAATATTGACTTGTGTCTATTCAGAGTCACAACAGGCTGGTGCTCATCTCCTGCGGTCAGAGGGTGAGAGGCGGGTGACATCTGTACAGGTCACCAGTTCACCGCAACGCAAACACAAAGGTTCAGTGAGACAAACTGTCATTCATGCACACATTCACATCTGAGGTCGACTTAGAATCCCTGATCAACTGTGAGAGAAAGACTGTCTGCCACACAGAAATGGAACAGCTAAGATTTAAGGTCAAGGCCTTGATGAAGTAAAAAAAATTGTAAATTTAAAAGAAAATGGCAAATACAGGACATAGAAAGATATGAAGAATATTGTGATTCACTTTTACAAGTTATGACACTTTGCTTATATGACGAAAGATTTGTTTTTTGAAACTGAAAAGACCATAACATTTAGTCGGTATATAAACATTGATTTTCATATACACTGTAGCATAACCAAAACATGACTCCTAAAGAGTAATATTTTACTGGCTGCTGAACGTTCCTGAAAATATTCACATCTTCGGATCACTTTCCTAATTAACCAGGGGAAAGACGACCGTTATTCAAAACTTGTACAGCTCTGCTGCAATAAGCAGTGGTACAGGATGTGATTACAGTTAAAAATAATGGATTAAAATTATTCATACTTTCTGTACCAGGAATAAACCGCTGAGAAATAACATCTGACTTTCCTTTTTAAATTATGTTTTTATTTATGTACTTTTTACTTTTAGTTCTTTTTAACACTACACAAAAACAACTTTTCTGCTTTGAGATGATCAATTGAGTTCACTTAGGAGAGCAGGTTATCAACATTTGAGGAATGTTTGCACAATATCGGCTCAAAAAAGTCATTATTAAACTCAATTTATAGTAATTTGATCACAAAGTTAGTTTTACATTCAAAAAGGTTGGATACATTTAAACATAGAAAGCTGAAACCAGCTAATTGTCTCTGAGCTACACATATGTTTTCTAAATCAACTCCTTATGCTTGTGTTGGTTATCCATCTTTGTCACTTGGTCCAAGTTTTTAAGCTGAACTCATTGATCTCCATAGCAGAGCCCCCACTGCTTAAGTCCACACCAACTCTAATGTTTTTATTCTGACAGCTGCTCTGAGACATGTTGCTTCTGGATCAGTAAAAACCTGACTTTGAAAAACAGATATAGTAATTTAATCCAGTGTAAATAATACGTAATAAGCAGAAGTCAGGAAGAAAAGGATTTGGCTCACAGTTGTGGAAAAGACATACAAGTTCACGCTCCATGAAGCACCAATAGCTGGATTGTGTGGTTCAGATGAGGAATTGTGAATTTACAGCCTGCGACCGCATCGATGTCACTAACCCAGTTCCGGTAAACACAGAGGGCAGTGGGGGAAGATTGCATAAATTTGTATACGCAAGAGCAATTCTGGGAAAACTGCACTTGCAGAAATTTGGCATAAACAACCGCATGACTATAAACTTGTTAATTAAAGATTGAGTCTTTGCAAAAGGCGTATGCACAAACCTCTCTTAGGGTGGGAAATGTGACAGGGCTTTTTTTTGTTTGTAGAGCGTTGGCTGACGAGATGCTAACCTGAGAGTAGCGTTGGAGGGCAGAGTTTACATTGCTCCATCATCATGGCCTCCCAAGAAAGAATTCCCTTTAAACATTTGTATGAGCGTTGGATCTGGGCCAGGATTGTGCCACAGTGGAACAAAGCTCATTCACCCACAAAACACACACGCACACACAGTGGGTCATGTCACTTTAGGCTGAGACCCTGAACAGCACAGTATGATTCACAGACACACAAAGGTATGCCAAATACCACAATAGTATAGCAAAAATAGACAATAAAGGACAAACATGTCTGCCCAAAGAGCCCTAAAGGTGATGTAAACATACAGTTCATACAAAATTATAGCTTCCTATGTGTACACTTTTCATTCTATGTTAAGTAATTACATATGTCTAAGTGGTGTCAATTACAAGTCGTTTTCTTTCAAATGTTTGTTGTGGGGTTTTTCTGGTAACTAGAATAAATTAACCAGAGTTTTCAAATCCTTTGTTCATTTACTAAGAACAAAAAGCTGTTTGAACCAACTTGGCCCTATGGGAAAAGTTACTGCCCACTCTTCTTAAATCATTAGTTAACAAGCGTATACTCATTTTTCTTAAGTGAATTTCACTTGCTACACCCAAGAAGATTACTTCCAGGACTATAGAGTCAAGAATCCCTTAGATAGAATGTGCCTGACATCTTGAAGTAGACTAACAAACAAAACTAAAACAACACTGTGGACTATTCTGTGACAACCATTATTCACAAAAGAAGCAAACATGAAAAGTTAATAAGCCGTCACAGGACAAGCCAGTCTACCAAAAATTATTTCAAGAGTACATCAAAGACTTCTGAAGGAGGTCCTAAAAGAACCCAAACTATATCAAAGCACCGCCGGTTTCACTTGCCTCAGTTGGGTCAGTGTTTATGATTCAATAAAGAGGCAGGGCTAAAATCTTATCCATGGGAAAGTTGGACGGCCAAAACAATGACTGGGAAAAAGAACAAAATCCCAGACTCATATTTGCCAAAAAACATCCTGATAAATCCCAAGACTTTTTGAAATATATTCTGAGAACCGATGAGACAAAAGTGGAACTTTTTGGAGGGTTTATATTTTGGAAGGTAAAATGTGGAGTAAAAGCTTTTCAATATGGCGCTATATTTACAGTCAACATTGTGGTGGAGATGAGAGTTTTTCTCTGTTTTATTGTTTCAGGAGCAGGAAGACTTGCTGTGATTGATGGACCCACAAACTCTGTTCTGTAACAGATTATCTTGAAGGAACATGTCTAGCCATCACTCAATAACTTCAGGTTTGCAGGAGGACAATTATCCAAAGAATGTTTAGTCATGTTTTTTTGTATTTATTCAGTTTATCTTATCTGATGTTAGTATTTGTTTGAAAGGCTAAAACATAAATACAATAGAATTTTGTTCACATTTTACAACCTCAGTTTTATCACTAACAATATCTCTTTTCCAAACAAAGCAACAGCAAGTGCGTCACATTAAAGATAAGAGGTTCATTTCTCACTTCAGGTATCAGAGGGTTAGGGGTAGGGTTAACCCTAACCCTACCGCTCAGGTTCTGATGTAACACTAGCTATTCGAAAAATCATATTTATAACTAACACGTGTCTAATGTAAAGCAATACTTAGTTAAATACAAACAGAAAGTCTGGTAAGAAAATGCAAACCTTATGTCACCCAGTGTCATCATGTGAATATGTTAGTGAATATGTGGTTCCACTTTGAATATGTCAGAGTAAATTACAGGCTTTGAGCCCAGAAAAGAAAAATGCTGAAAGCTCATGAATGTTTTTGTATGTTTACACTGCATAGAGCATGTAATAAAGCTGGATGAAAACTTTCACCCTGGTATGTCATCTTTCTGGGGGCAAAGTCTTGCCACTATCACTTTTTACCATGTGTCTTTCCTGTCTCTTTAATCAAGATCAAGATCTAAACCGTTCAACGTGTTTGACTTGATGGATCAAACATGTTCCCGCTAATGGCTAAAATGTGCCAACCCAACTCCTGAAACAGCAGCAATATTTTATTTAAACATAAGTCCAAACTGGCAATCCAGCATCTCAATACGACATGTTCATAAAGAGAAACTTAATAGTAATTTACCTGCATAAATATTTCTCTGACACTTAAACTCCATTTCAATAAATTTGACTTGGAAATGTTTTTGACTGGGTGGGAGGGCTAAGTTGCGCTTCTCAGTGACAAAGTAAGTAATTCCTGACTAAGAGTCCAACGCCTTTGTTTGCTTGCTGGCTGTGTGATAAAAACCATGGTTATGACCTTGGCAACATTTTTAATAGCAAAGACAGAGCCTTGGGTGTGAGGTTCTGACTGGAGTGGGTTAATCACACTAAAACAAAGAGACTGGATCTGCCAAGAGGAATAACAAAGACTGGAGCTGTGGGGACTTGTGTCTCATGAACAATCTTGCAAACAGGGGTGAAAGTTAGCTTGTGCAGATAATATGAATAGTCCTTGCTAAGTCCGTAGTAGTCCCAGAGATTAAGAGACCTCAGCTAAAATCCAATCACACTTAATTCACAAAAATAAAGTCTTCAAACTTGACTTTGTGCTCTAAAGACTCCAGACTTGTCTAGGACTCCAGGTATGGGACTTGTGTCTCATGGACTATCTTTATCTTGCAATGAAGAATGACAGGTAACTGGTACATGTAGCTATCAAGGTAACAACTACTCAGCATTTATGTTGTCTGAGAATGTTAATTTCAGTCATAGACTTGACTTTTGGGTGAAAGACTTGAGAACTGACTTGCATTTGCTTCTTTAAATCTTAAGCCTTTACTTAATTTGTGAACATCTAACGACTTCATAATATCATTGTCCTACTTTAAAATCTGATAAGAAAATCCACTCATTTTTCACATTCTTCAATTATCCAGTGATCAGAAGAAATTTTGCATCATTCCAAACACATGATACTGTTTCACATAGTTACACAAGTTCACAAGAATACCCACATAAACGCCCCCGTTATCCATTATTTGTTGTTGAGATGCAACATCTGAAATTATCACCTAATTCGACTCTTGAAGACAATTATTGTAGCCATCACTGTCCAAAGGAACCCATGAGGCTTCAGTGGTCATATCTCTGGTATGTGGCAGATATGAAAAAACATACTTTGAGAGATTACAGGGTACAAAGGACAATGGTTTCCAAGATATGCAACTGCAAAATATGTCATGGTTGTATTTGTACTTAAGTCATGCTCTCTTATTTTGGAACAGAGAAGCATTGTCGAACGTGTAGCCATTTTACAGACACGAAGCAACCAGTTTCTGATTGACCTCGTATTGCAATCTAACTGTAAGTCCAAAATCTTGGACTGGAGACCTAAAATGAGACTGCTTGCATGATCAGACGTTTAAGGTCAGTGTAGTCCAGAACCTGCAGAGGGAACCTAAATTAATCTCATTTACCCTAAGTCACTGTAACAACCAGCTGACTTCCATGCTAAAATAATGATTATGCATGCTGCTTCAATCAGCAAAGATGACATGATGCATCTCATCTTCATGGCATTGAATTTAGATTGCACAAGTAGATTACACATTTAATAGAGACAGAGGGAGGCCAACATCTTAAGACATAAAACACGACTGGGCAACTTTAAAGTTAATCTTAATTTACTATTAGCAATCAAGAAAATTCACTTTGGTATCATTTTAGATTTAGAAGCAAACAAACACAAAGTTTCAATGATGACAGAAAGAAAAAATATATTGCAAACTAAACTGTGTTTGTGCTGAAAAATAAATCAACCATTAACCACGACGAAACAACCCTGTAATACACTTCCTCAAATAGTGTTTGTTAAAATTAAACACTATATAAATAAACAACACATACCAGAAATAGATGCCATGCTAAACTACTGAGGTATATTATGTATGCTTAAATACTGACAATAATCATTTCACACTTTGGATTTTGTGAAACTGCAGCCAAACATGTCAGTTACTGGATTTGTCAGCCAGAATTCAGCATGTTTTCCATTAAATTTATTGAATTTAAACGTGTTTTTTTTGTTGTTGTTTTATAATTAAATAATATCTAATTATTTTTGGAAATTGGTCACACTGATTTTTTTTTAAACAAGGCATCAAGACATGTTGCTGGTGTTCATTTAAACCAAACCTTAATTAAACCGTTAGACAAAACAGGATACTGAAATATGCAAACATCGTCTGCCATAACGCCATGGGGTGTTAGAGGGGAATGTTGGCAACAGCAGAAATCTGCCCCATATTTACCCAACACCCACATCACAATTCCTATTCAGCAGTTGAATGTTTGCCACCTGGTAGAGGGGATAAGTTTCCTGCGTCACCGTCTGTCTGGATGTTGGTGTGACACTGACGTACAAAGTGTTTATCCTACATGTGTCACATTCAGCAAATCCACACAAAATACTTATTCATTTATTTCAGAGATTTCTACATGTTTACCTTCCTCTGCCTCTCAATAGTTCTCATTTACCCACAGACATTTAATAACCCACAACACCACACACACATAAATACACCATTGGAACAAATATTTCCAGTCAAATAAGCTAACCATCAACTGGAATACTTTCTAATGGCTTGGCAGGGGACTAAGTCTTTTTTGGGAACATAAACACCTTAGCTTAAGAACCAGAGAATGTCTTCAGAACTTGTTTTCTGGTATTTACAACATTCCCTTTCTCAGTGTGGGGTTGTTTCCATCACTTCAGCACATGAGAAATTAGGTTCTTACCTCATTTATGCTAAGTTAATGCTCAGCAAAAAAGAAATAAATCTTTACTTACTGCATGACTCTTATATTAAAACTTCATATTACTGGTCAAAGTGGGGTCTCTCTCTGACAATATTATTCAATTGGTGTCCAAATGAACAGTCACAGACAAGCTGATCTTTGAGCTTAAAACCTATATTAGGACTGTGCAACATATTGAAAATTCATCCTAATCACAATATCACAGCAGCCGACATTCATGTTGTAAAGAACTGCTTGAACTGTAATAAATGTTACCTAGATGTTTAAGGCTCTGTATGTTGCTCATTTATTTGGTGACACTTGTTGATGCAGAACACAGAGGTTTAGAAAACAAAGAGGTGGTAAGGTAGAAAAATCATCAAAAAGAAACTATAATTTAGTTTGCCAACACAGCAAAGGTCAGCCAGAACCAACTTTTGCAATAAAACCTCTTTGATTTTTATTGAGATGGAAGTAGTGGATTTTATTTTTCCTAGTAACTGGAATTTCTGCTTCCGTTTAACATGAAGACAAGCTGAGAGGTAATTCAGCCATTTGGCTCAGGAGTGACGGAGTACATGTTGCTAAAAGTCACAACACAGTGGCTCTTGAGGACTGGAGTTGGAGACCCGTCTTCTAGTAGGCGAGAAAACAGTTAGTCCATCCTCGACTGAATTATTATACAGTCTGTGTCTTTAAAACAGAGAATATGCTTTGTCAAAAAGTGCATAAACCCAAGAAACTGGTTCTTTTTTTTTACCCTAAAGTATTATCAGTCATTTCACCTCATTAGGTCTAGCTTTTATTTAGGTATAAACCCCTAAATAAAAGCTAGACCTAGTTGTAAGTAATTTCTTACCAAAATCAGCAAACTCAAGAAGGACAACATGAAAAATCCCAAACAATGATCTCAATGGGTATCTTCATTTTTTCTGACTGCTAAACATATTTTCCAAAAGTAAAATAAAGTTTAAGCTGTTATTATGTCACATGGTGAATGAATTGATGTGTAATGGTTGGTACAGAGGCTGTTGTAGTGGTATCCAGGGATTTGGTTGCAAATACTCTGCGTATATTTAAGACTCTTACATTACACATTTTGTTAGATATGCTTCCTTTTCAACAGCTGCTTCCTTGTCTAACTTTCAATCCAAGATTTTGGAATTACCCAAACATCCTCCATTCATTCCTGCAAGTAGCTCTTCCATGTCAGCTATGGGTTTTTATTGTGTATTTCTCCTCTGTAACAATCTGTGAAGTGTAACCTGTGATTAACTGCAATGTTGCCAAGAAGACAAGGTTTTGCAACACTTGTTGCATCAGAAGGAATGCAGTGAATGTCATGCTTTTTATTTTGGCAATCATGCAAGAACTCGCAAATTGAACTGGTGAGAAATTAAGTGATTTATTGCATTGAAACCAAAGCCTATCTAAGATGCCCTGAGGCTGCACTGAGAAAAATCTTCACTTTACAAATATTTTCCAAAGATTGGAAGTTTTATACCAACAGAAACCCACTTCAACAATTCCCAAAGTAAACATTTCATGAAATGGGCACTTCGTTTACATCTTTGATTTTGGGATGTCAAATTCAGTTAACTTTCACTGTCATTTAAGAGAACTGAATTCACCAAGTCTGCAAGCGAGTCTCACTGATGTGAGAATGATGGACCCACAAACCTGATGGTTTACATTTGTCAAGACTTTTGCACATACTGTTTGACTCAAACCAGCTACACTGTGGCATCAAACCTTTTTTTCCTCCTTTTGGTGCTAATGGAACTGAGCACTTGAACTGACCCACAGGGTCTCCCTGTTTGTCCTTTCAAAGTTGTTAATCTGTGCTTGTAAATGTAAAAATTACACCTCTAGTTTGAAATGCTTGCACCCTGCAGTTACATGGACGGTTAGGGGCTGGTGATACAACACCTGGAATCCCTCAGCAGCACGAATAAGCACTGATGAAAAACAAATGTCAGCACCCCCCCTCCTTCTCACTTACTCTGTCCCTCCTGTAAGCCCTGCAGCACCAGGCTGTGTGTGATGAACTAATGGCTACTGCCAGATCCACTGCAAGCACCGTGACTCTTGACCTAAATTGTGAGGGTCAGGGAAGTTCATGGGACTTGGAAAGCACAGCTTCATCTACTTTTGTCAATATTTCAAACAATGATGAATTAACATAATTATGCAGTCTTACAAGATAAGGATTCTAGCACATGGAATCCGTTTAAAAGGGTCATTTCATGTGGAGTCACTCATCAAGATAGCAAAACTAACATTAACCATGGGCTGGTTACTAGTTTCAAGGCATTCAAAAAGTTTATTTTAAAACCGCTACAATTTTAAATGACACATTTTTGATTTTTTTTTTTTTATTATTATTATTTTCACAAGTGAAATAATATCATAAATCACAAACTTTGCTTAAAAGAGCCAGCATTGAGTCTGGCATAATTTTATCTAGGCTGACTAGTAAATATTGTGCATTCATGCAAAAAAGAATTGCAAATGTTTGGCTAAAATATTATAAATCTCAAATTGTACTTTAGCGACTCACAACTAACAGCTGGACAACCCCTTACTTCAGCAGCACTTCTTATTTTTATTTGACCTGCACTCATGGCGTCCCCTTCACTATGCCGCCCTGTGTAATGAGCCATGAGCCATCAAAAACTTCAAATAGCTGTGATGTGTGTGTGTGTGTGTGTGTGTGTGTGTGTGTGTGTGTGTGTGTGTGTGTGTGTGTGTGTGTGTTAAAGTGTGAGTGTGTATCTAAATAAACCTTTAGAAAAAATATTTTGAATAATAAAATTTGGGTGTTTGAACCTCCTCCGTTTGTAAGGTCTTTCCTCTCTACCACCTGTGCTCCACCTGAGAAGTAAAGCTACCAAGTCAGTATTTTTATCGCATTAATTTACAAGAAGTATCTTATTAATGAACTTTACATATATTCTACTTTGATATGCAGTTGTTACCTACGGATGTTTCATCATAAGCCATATCCCCATTAGGCTTTTTCTTTTTAACTCGCCAACGCTCATTAGGTACTATTACCCTACGTTAAACAATATTACTAGTTAGATTATCATCCCTTTTCTGCTCAGACTGCAGATTCTGAGAACAAATGATTTCTCATAGTGACTTCGCTGGCAAATCACCTGCCAGAAAATAGACAGCACCATCTTTCCGTTATGAACTCAGCTTTCTAAGGATTAATACAACTAAAAACTTTTATTCAATCAATAATGCTTTCAGTCCCAGTATGTCTGCATATCAAACGTATGGGGTCAACGCGGCTGCGCGTCTTCCCCCCTTTTATTCCTCAATTCAATGAATGGATTCAGAAGCAGGAAAAGTCGCTACGTACCCTGGAGATGGTTAACGGCGTGCTAAAATCCCGTCCTCCCACCAGGCGAAAACCCCACGGAGAGGGTCCCTTCAGTGTCACGGTGTAGGACATGTTTGGTGTCGAGACTTTTCGAAATTCTTTGAAATAAATAAAATGTCAGATGATAGGAGGAGGAAAGGGGAAAGTCCAGTAAAAAAAGCGAACGTGAAGTAGTCAGAGTCCTCCCCAGCTGCTAGGCAACGCCGTCCTGGCTCTGAAACTTTGCTGCTCGCTCCTGATTCAAGTTTAAGTAAAGAAGCCGCCTGTGACGTCACTGGCCGGGCTGCCCCGCCCGCCCCTCTTCGCCCGGACCCAGAGTGGGAGGAGACCCACCGGAGTCTTAATTAAAATATAGGACAACACAAACATTTTCCCCTCTCTGTCATATTTGATTAAAATACCAACATACAATTAAAACTACTTTTGTATAAGCATAAGAATTACCTGTTTGTTTTTTCCTCTCACTTTTTTTACATTAATATACTGGTCCTATTTTAGGTAGCCTATGGTTGCCAAAATGACCAAATGCAAGGAATGCATCCGTTATTTTACTTTCTATTTTTATTTTCTATTTATTTTTTGTGAATCTTCACATTGCTGCTGGTCTATCTGAATGTCCTTGCTGTGAAGTTGTTTCTATTCTAGTTATTTTGAGAGAGCGAAAGAGATTTTTGATTATTTTCCTAAATGTAAGTGTTTGACCAACATGACAGTCATTACATTTTCTGGAAAAAGGGGGAAACTTGCATCATCAGGTTGTTTGGGGGTTTTGTTGTGGAGCAGAGTGGTGCAGGCTGTAGGGCTGTGCTGCTGTAAACTCTGCTGCCTTGCAGCAAAAAGCTCCTGCGGTTCTTGGGTCCTGGAGTTTACATAATCTCCTCTGGCATGCGGGGTTCTCTCCAGGCTCTCCTGCTTACTTCAGGAGTCCAAAAATATTTACATGAGCTTAATTAGGTTCTCCGTATAGACTTTAGGAATGATCATATGTGTGAATGATTGTTTGTCCTGTGTGTATCTTGTGTTGATGAATTGGCAATGGATGGATGGATGGATGGATGGATGGATGGATGGATGGATGGATGGATGGATGGATGGATGGATGGATGGATGGATGGGCGATTTGTGTATTTCATAAGATGAGGGCGTCTAAAGGAAAGAACATTTTGTGGAAATATCAAAGCAACATCTAAGGAACCAGGAAGTTAAAGTTTAATGAGTCTTTCAAATGGCCTCTGACTCTTACAAATGCAGACAAATTAGTTAAGATGTGGTTTAAGAACAACACAGTCAATGTTTTAGTGTCCATTACAAATCTTTTCTTTGCACTGCTTTGTTTTAGAACTAAAGTCCAGTTCTGTTTAAAGAATAAAATTTGATTAAAATGGTGAGGACAACTATTAATGACCTCAGGGCTGATCTTCATGACTTTAGACTTCCAGCAAATGCTGATCATTAAGATGAGATAATTCAGTCGTCTCTGTATCTGATTAAAACATTCTGGCATCAGATTCAAAGCCCCTTCATCCACAGGAATGTCACCTTTAGTAATAGTGGTGGTTTAGCAGGTGATTGTTTCTTTGTTGTTGTTGTCCTGCATATGATTGGGTTCAACTTGGCCATCCACATAAATAATGTTGACACTTAAATCAACAAGACGTTCTTGGACACGTTTACTGTGTGGTACTCTATCAAATGAGTGCAGTCAAACAAACACTGTTTGACTGGCACATAAAAGCTTCCAGCTGCAGTCAGTTAAGACCACAAGCTGAAAGTTGAGATGTCTTGGCAAGCTAATGGAGGCATTTTGGAACACCACCAAATTAATATTCTGAGTGTGTATTATGATGTTGTTGGATTGGCAATATTCAGTATTAAGTTAACTTCAGAAAACACTAAATATTGACAAGCAATATTTAGTCTTGGGGTATTTTTCATTCATGCCCACTAATATTCAACAGACTATCAGCGATATGATGAAAATATTCTAACCTTTCAGACAATGATTTGGTGTTTTAAACCTAAATCCATCACTTTATTCACTGACCAGGGCCTTAAGCTTAAAGCCATGATGAATGAGAGAGAGAACAGAATGATCAGTATTAGTGCTGTAATATGGATGCCTAGTAGCAGAGGACGCCTCTCCCATTTTGTTAGTGGATATCCTATTATCCTCACTGCCTGATTCTTTTATTTGATCCAGCCAGTAATGAGTGAGTCAGTGGATTTCTTTTTCCTTTTTTCTCTAATGCAGAGAGAATGACCTCATAGGCATTACCCCAGTGTGCGACCTTTAGTAGACGGCACACATGTGGAGTCCTGTCTTGATGTCTGAGTCAGTTTGAATCAGACACTAACCAACAAATGCATCTGTAAAGTTAAGAGGGTGTGGCCTCCATTTAAGCTGGACGTCAACATTAGGTGAATCAGCACTGAATTAATGCCAGCCTCTCAATCCAGACTCCACAATGAGCAGCTAATGAGAAATGTACAGAGCACACTGCGTAATGAAAGTCACTCAGGTGAAGCAGGATTCAAGCAGCATAAACTATATATGCTGATATTTCTCTCTAGTCAAACTGTAGACTGTACGGTTTTATGCAGCAGAACAAAAAGTAGCTGTGTCTAGTTTAGGCTCATGTTTCACAATGAGCAGATTTGCTTTTAAAATAGAAAATGATCTCAAGAGGTGCAGCAGCACAGACAGAACACTGACAGGTTTTCTAAATGTTTTTGGTTTGCGTTTAGACAGATATAATTTACAAAAAGTTTTACTCCATTCACTTAATGGAAACATGCCAATAAAAAAAAAATGAAATAAGTTTTTTGTTTTAATAAGTTTTGTGCAAGGATGAGGTGTTTTTCATTCGTATGGAAATAGATGTCTAGAGAAAGGCGTTGACCTGTTTACATTATGCATCTGCTGATCTGCTCTGTCACTTTACACAGTGCTGTCATTCATTTCTTTTTTGTCATGATGTCACTAACAGCTTGTGTAATATCCTCTCAAAGTACGATGTTGGAACTCATCAGTGTCTTCCTCTTACTGTTTCTCAAAGATCTGTAGAAACAGCCTGCAGGTGTAGATACTTAAATTTATACACATCCTTTTGGAATATCATATGCAATCATCCAAAGAGAGCAATCTTGTCATGTTCCTTTGGATTTTGAGTTTCAAATAAGCAAAGCAAAAGTAGTAAAAACAATATGTGCACAATTTTTACAGGCGTGTAAATAAAGCAAACAGTTACATCACCAGGGATTGTTCTCAGACTGTTTTGAACAGACGGCTCATCTGCTTGGAGCCCTGGCTTCATCAAAGGATGACTAACAGAGAAGAAGAAAGCCTTTGAGGACAGCTGTCTGTGTTGAAGATTTATTGGGAACGTCAACATCTTCTTCAAAAGCCTGTTTGCAGTAAATCTAGTTGAACCTCTCCTTTTTCTGTTCTGTTCTGTTTTTCTTGATGATCATAATTTAGCTTACCTTCAACAGAAACTAAGGTCCTTTCAATGCACTGCAAAACTACTTAGTCTGGTTTTACCTCCATGTTGCATAGACTTGAAGAATGCAAGCGGAAGCAGGTAAGACAAAATGTTGTAATCATGAGCTGTCTGCCTGTCTGGGTTTTTTTCCTTGTTGGAAAGAATTCTGTCATCTCTTCAGTTGCACCAATCCTGGCATCAAACCAGCCAGAAAAGTTTAGATTTTGTTTAATACAGTCATGTATAAAGCAAAATCAAATTAATTCATTTCTAATGACATTTAACATTTTTATTCACCCAAACAGGCAAATACATAAGTTTTGTAAATGATGCAGTATTAAAAATTATGTGAAACAAAAACAATGTTTTTTCTTAAAAACTTACATGTTTGTAAACAATCAGAGCCCTAATTATTACTAGGTTGAAATTATTGTAATTTTGAAACACAACGAAAGTTTGATTTTATTATTTATTATTTATTATTATATAATTTTTCACTCAGTGTAAGACAGTTCTTTTGGCTCAGTTTCTCCTTTCTCATAAACATTTGATTTCAGCAGGATACAGCTGTTTTCTAGATATGTCCACTGTGCCCACTGCCAAACGCAAGGCAGACACAAGCTGTGCTTCTGACAAGCTGTCAAGGAAATCTGAAACAACTTTTTTAATGACACAAATGTTCCTCAACTGGAAATCATTCCAGAAATTGATCTAACTACCATTACGGATGATAAAACCACAAATGGATTTGAATTTTTAACTGATATTTTAACTGATTGTCATGATTTTTGGCGCTTTGTCTTTGTCTTAAGGTTTAGTTTGAGATTTATTTTCTGCTCCGTCTTGTCCTGTGTTTTCTATCAGACATTTCTTCCATTTCCTCATTTCAGTTTCAGTGACTTGCCTTCCCTCACAGCTGCACCCAGTTTCTAATCAACCTCCTGGTCCTTGTTCAGTAATCAGCTGTCCAGCCTGCCTCCTGATGGACCAGTTATTGCTTAACAACCTACCATCTGCCTCCTCTCTGTATTTGGAACCTTCTCTTCACCGATGTGATAATTTATGAAGAGTTTAGCTATTAAAATATGAAATGACTGGTGTGCATTTATCCTCATTTTACATTTGCATACAATTTTAGGCTATGTCTCTATGTCTAAATTGATTAAGCTCAGACATTTTGGGTGGAGAGGAAATGTTAACAAATTTTTTCTAGTTTTGCCCCAAATTTTCAATTAGATTCCTCTGGACTTTGACTGGGCCATTGTGCTGAAGAATGTTGCGATATCCAGTGTTAGTTTCTTAGCATGAAGTATTTTGAATATAGACCAAAAATTAAAATTTTACTCTCAATTGTTTGCTGTATTCCCCACTTGTGGAAAGCTGCAAATTAAACTTTAACTCTTTTTTGTTGCTTGTTTTTACAAGAACTGGTTTCTGTTAGTCATTCTTACACAAAGGACACTGGTGGAAGAAAGCTTTTCTCAATAAAACTCTCATTACGCTACCGGTCAGCTTAGATGGCAGATCTGAAGTTGTGTCACACCCTTTCCATTAGTTATTGCCATCTTTAAAACATGTAATATTGCTTAAAATACAAAAGAAAAGAAAAAGAAGAAAAAAAAAGAAATTAACCACCAAGAAATAGTTGATATGATGCACTCAAGAAAACCAAACCCCATGAGGTTTAAACAGTAAAATATCAGCATAAATCGTAATATCACTTCTTAAGAAGTTACAAATGATAACCTTGACTATTTCATATTTCTTGTGAAATAGATTTATCAAAATGTTCTACAAATATTTCAGGTGAACAAGTTAAATATCAACAAAGCTTTTTGACAAACACTGGTTTTACTGTGACAAAGTTAAGAAGCAGAAGGCAAATCTTGCAGACATTTTTTGGATTAGTAACAGCTTTAATGCAATAACAAGAAAAACCCTCAAATGTATCCCCCCTGGTTCAAACAGCACATGCTGGAAACAATGCCGCCATGTGTACTGCTGAGCCTAAAGCAGCATGTGGGGAAGCAAATAATGGAAGGGAAATCATAAAGCTTAATTCATGTGGTTGCAATATTCAGAAATGGAAAACAGACAAATATAATTGAAGCTCTCGAGAAATCCAGAGTTAAAACAAAGACATGCACATTTAATATGAACAAGTTTATATCATTCTTGCTGTTTAATAGGAAAAACCTTTTAAATTTGAAATAAACTTAATTTGAAGCACAAGATTTTATTGCTTTTGCATAGTTTTTAACATCCAAATAGTGAAGTGTATGCTAAGATGGTTGTACAGATTACTGTGAATTAGCAAATGGTGAGCCTGACACAAGACTAACCCTATATTTATACAGATAAAAAAATAATATTTAACCAAAGTAATTAAGACATTCATAGTTTTTGCCAAGCTGATAATGGAGTATAGAGAAAACGCACTATTGAGATATCTTGTGTTGCAAATGGTTTGTGGCATTATGAGCCTAACTACATGTCCTGGGTAACACATCCACCAGATGTTAGTCATTATTGTTTAATGTGGTGGTGCTTCCCTACTGTTGTTAGAGTAACCAATAGATGTGAAGGAGTCTTTTGGTGTTTATAAGGAAGACACAGCTGAGAAGCGTAAGAATTATTTTATGTCACAGCAATGTGCAGAAGTGAAATTTTAGGAAAGCTGAAATCACAAGTTAAATGTTTTAGTTCTTGTTTTCCTATAAATTAAAACAGATGTGAAACTGAAATTGCAGGATGCTGAAACTAATGTCTTCTTCAGGTGTCAGGAGTTCTAACTGGCTTAAAGCCAGCAATAAACTGGCTTTAAGAAAGAACTATCTCCCATTTCTTGAATGAAACAGAAAAACTTTCTTTCTTTTTTTCTCCAAAGAGTTTTTTGCAGCACTAGTGGCTCGTATTTTTTTGCGATAGTAGGAAAGAGGGCGGAAGACATGCAGCAAAGGTCATCAGGACCAGGAGTCGGACCCGCGACGAGCACTAAGGCCTCCAAACGTGGGGCGTGCTAACCCCCTGCGCCACCACAGCACGGCCCAGAAAGACTTTCTTTAGATTTATATGCAACTGTGCGGTAATGCTTTTCCACTAGCTGGTATCCATGGTAACCAACTGTTTCTTTGGCCACATGCTGGCAAATAATGCAATTATTATTTGTAATTGATCACAAACTAAGAATGGTCTGAAAATAGACCATGGTAATGATAGACAATGAAAATGGAAATGGCAGCATTTCGAGTAGCAACTGGTAGTAAAGACATTGTTATTATTATTATGGTAAAAAGATTTTTTTATTGCCCAACTGATGTGAGTGTGTGTGCTATGATGTGACTTACAGTCATGTGAAGAAATTAGAGAACCACATTCAATATTCAGCTGTTCATATGTTCAGATAACTGAAAGCGAATGCACTCTGATGTCAGTTTTAGACTCATCAGTCAAAAGAACATTGTTCCAGTTAATTTACCGACTGAGAAACATATGAATAACTGTTGCTTCTCTGCTTTAAGTAAAGGGGATAAAATCACATTATTTTAGTTTTGAATTGTTGCATAAATAAAGCAGCATGCTATTTTTACTGAATCTCATACAAGCGTGAGAATCCCATCATTAGAAAGCTGTAAAAACAGACATAACCTTTCTTACAGCCTACAGGCTGCAGCAGTTCTGATTTTGTTTATTGAACATACAACCTTAAGCTACTAATGATTTCCCCCTATTTACATTTATTTAATAAAAACCTATTATTTTTCCAACAGCCACTGGAGTCAAGGTTTACATGTACCTTCATGAAGGTCTTGTATTTGAATTGAGACGTCTGATACTTTTTCTCTGCTAAAGTTTAAGCTGACTCTCTTAGCAGGACTAATTTTCTTCAAGCTCATCATCACCCAGCTTTCTGAACAAAGACATTTGGTGCTGGTGGGCGGTTGGTGGGCCCCTCCAACCACCCACCAGTGGTACAAAGTAAATGTCTAAATCTCACATAGTCTCCACATTATACCTAAAGCTGCTTCTCAGACGTCTTGCTTTCTTATAAACAATCAAGGTCCCAAAATGAGAGAAAACAGCAAACAGACAAGACTGGCAGAAGTAATTAAAGTTGGCACTTTGTGAAGTAAACCAAGGATCATGAGCCATTTTGAATTGTATGTTAACCTGAAGGATTTTCTAAGAATGTACACAGAATCGCAGCAAATTCTCAACAGGGCAGCTGGTTTGCATCAGAGCAAGGACATTTACTCTTAGGAGGTTTTATTTGGTCAAAATGGAAATGTATAGAAGATTTTATATTCTCAAGTCAAAACAAATCAGTCTGACACTTGAAGGGGTATCAGTGCTCTCCCTTATGTCTTTGTTTGTATTTATGCATCTTGGAGCCTTGAAAGCAAAACTTTTTTTGTTTTTTTTGCTTTGCTAAATATGCAGCCAAGCTGCTGGCTACAGGAAAACAGTTAGAAAATTTAGTTCTCAAACAGAACATATTAGAGCAGGATCCAGGAGATCACAAACAAGGTCAGTTTAGAAATGTCAGGATGATGTTACACTAAACCATTTTTATTTTAGGTTCATAAGTTTGGATACTGTTGGTTTTCAATTGCTTCACAAAAGAATCCAGATGTGTGTGCAGAATTTATTTTTACAGGAAATAAGTAAAATGGAGGTAGAATTTAAGATTTTTCAAAATAAAAGATTTTCAAAACAAATGATTAGATATTTTTCTACATGTAGGAAGCTCACAAACTCTAAGCTTGAAACCTTTACTTAATTTAATGTAAACAAATTGCAATTTTAGATTTTTGATTTTGTGAAATTTGACTCTTTCTGACAGATATGACTATGACTTTTTAAATTAGGATTTAACATGAAGTTTTTTGTATTTATTTTTCAGTATTAAAATATGCTACACTAGTAAAAGAATCAGCTTTTTAACACATTTCCGATATAGTTAGAATGAGCTACTGTGACTCACAACACACAAAACCATCATATGTNTATGTAATTAAGGAAGGAGTTTTTCAAAGGTATTTAAAATTATTCAAATATTTCCTTTTCCTCTAGAAAAAAACAAAACAAAGCACAAAACACAATAACATAACAGTTTAATAATGTTGGGAACTTGCAGCATAAATAAAATATGTCATATTTTATGTGAAATTTATATTTTAGTTTTTAAGATAAGTTTGCAGTTCTTCTTTGTTTACAACACAAGATGTCAGTTTTATATACAAAGTCTTGCTTACAATATAAATATCTACCAATTTATCAACCTATAAATAAAGACGTTTAGAAGGTGGTTTCAATTTGGCCGTTTTGTTAGTAGATAAAAAAAGTTCTTCAAAAAAGTTTGCTTAAGCTGGTTAGGAACTACTCAGCCACCTTTTTAGGTCTTTAAGTTTGCCTGAGCTGACTGGAATAAGTACTTTGAGCCCCAGTTGATGTCATAAAGTGAGGAACATTAGGCTGTAAGCGTTGAGGTTTGCAATGAAAGACCTGATCAGGATGCAGATCTTTCCAAATCATCAGCCTCAAATGGCAGCACACAGATTCTAAAGTAGATCAGCAGTGGAACAAAACATTCTTTGTCCTCTGAGGGAGGCTTTTGTGACCTGGGAAAAACACACAAATGTTTCCCACGTGCAACCAACTGTTGACAACTGATCTCAGCACATTCACTCCTTTGTTTGTGTTTACGGCTGTTCAATGCTGCAGAGCGAGCTGAAGGCCACCACTGATGATGCCAGCTGGTAAACCTGCCAAAGTGGCTGCCTGTTAGCATTTATCTGTGTTTGGCGATCTGTCCTATACAAACACATAAGGGATACGTGTGTTTGTGATGGAAATATAAAAATCCCCTCAAGACTGAGCACAAATAGATCCTGCTTCTTACTTTCAGCAGACTTTATGCACAGGTTTTGTCATTTTTGCTTTTCTGAACATTGAGTAAATTTTAAAGAGCTTAATTTTTCACTTATTTTTTCCTGCAGACAAAATATAACATTTTAGACTATTTACACAGTGGAAGGGACTATATAAGGTAATGACCAGTTTCTGTGTGTTCTTGTAAATGATTCTTAAGCAAGTTTACAACTTCAACACTCTGTGATCTGCCTCTCTGTCAACTGTGGTCAAGTGTTTTTTTAAAAGAGGCAGTATTATGTGTTTTCCATGCACATAGTGCCATTTTATAGCATAATCAAGTAACCATGTTAACTTCAGCTGTTATAAAAATGCTATATATATCAAATATGATTTGAAAACTTTTTGACTTTCTAATTGAATCCCTTGAAATTGGGCCTCAGTCTATTTAAAAACTCCCGCTCTTTCTGAAACTCCTCCTTCAGGAAGTCATCACAACATGGCTCCTCTATTAACCCTTTAATGATGTTTTTATCAGCTTTACTCTGAGAAGTAGCTCCTATAATAAGCTCAGAAAATGCGTATTTCTACCAGGTGTTTGCTAATAGCTGCAGGCTAGTTTGAAGGAGATGAATGGGAGAGAGGCTGCTCTGCAAGGCAGGCCTTGTGGGGTTTTTTTTACATAAAACTGAAGCTCAGTGAAGCGCCTCTAAGGCAGAGCTAAGTTCACCCAGGTGTTTGGCACAGCTGAATGGTTGCCATGGAGATTACAGGATTTCTCAAACATGCGTGAAAGAGTCAAAGCAACACTCCAGGTATGTTTTTAATGAGGGGATAGCATCATAGCAAAGTTGATTTTACATAATACTGCCCTTTTAAATGTTCCACAACTGTCTTATTAGCTTTACATTGAATGTGAAGGACTTGAAATATTTCAAGTTTTGAACTTTCAATCTCAACGGTGCTTCTCTGAGTACTTTCAATGCCTCAGTGTCACCAAAGGAAACTTACTGCTACTCACATCATAGAGGTTTGGATGCAGGCGAAAGCACCAAATCCCATCAACTGAAACAAAAAGGTTCCAACAATACATGCAGCATGAAGCCATTAGTATCACAGGTTGAGTGAGTTTTGGCTAAATTTGAGATGCAGAAGAAAAATACCAGCAGGAACTAATTGCATTTTTCTCGGTGTCAGATATACGGGTAATAAAATGACTGGGCACATTCTCAACACTTTCAGCATCAACATTGATGGTTCATTTGTAATGTTTTCTATCTTCTTATCTAAATTATTAATCTCATAACTGCTGCCAGCCTCCAACATCTAAACACATCCCGAAACAGAAGTCTGTATTTGATCTCAATGTTTAGAAATATTTTTAAGTGAAATATTTCAAGTTTGTTTTATAAACAACAGAGGTGATTAGGTTCAAACATATCAGATTATCAGTCTGTGTACACTTGAAAAATACCCCAATAGATTTGTAGGAAATTTGAACAACAAACCAAATAAACTTTGTGACAATAAAAACCAATGAACCCATTGAACCTAAGAACCTGTTAACAAAGACAAATATCAAATTAATCAATAGATTTAGACTGAAGAGGTAAAAAACAGTTTCAGACAGCTGAACTTTTAAAAGAGCTGCATGAACAACACAATCTGAGGGGAGTTTGTGAAGAGGCTTTGATCCAAACATCAGATCAGAATCCACCTGTTTTCACCTGCTTTCTGCTGCAAGTTCATGGGGTCTTTAGAGAAAGTTTGCTAAGGGTTTTAGAATTATTGCATGCTTTTACAGATCACTTATAATCACCATCATCACCATCACCATCATCATCATCTTCTTTTTTATTCTTGCTGTTCCCACAACGCTGACAAACAGCTTCTCCAAATATGAGGTTTTGCAATCACTATTTCAGAGCTGAAGGAGTATTGAAACATGGGAAGAATTACAGCTACTGGTCAGTCACCTTCACAACACACAGATAAACAAAAATGTTGAAGCCAACCATTTAGTGAAACCTGAGGGAGTTTTTGTTTAGATGAGGTGCAGAACATCCAGATGAAAATGTGAGAAGATAAAAGAAAGAATATGTTGGGGGTTGAGAACAAAAATTGGATTACATGCAGATAACTATCCAAACCACTCTACTCAAGCTGTTGCCTTCTTACTCCCCCCTTTTAAGAAAATTTTATTCAATCTAGTGTATTTATAGAGTTTATTTATAGAGTACCAAGCTCAAAACAAAGTTAATCTCAGGACACAAGTTTATAAGCTTATCCTGAACTGAAATGTCAAACAGCAGTTGTGGAAAAGAAACTCCCAAAAGGCCCACCATGCAGAACTTTCAACTTTCTGCCACAGATATTTTCAAACAGGAAGTAACCAGGTGTCTGGCATTTGTTTCATTTTATTCCTTGGAAGCTTGTTTACCTCCTGTCTTTTATTTCCAGCTCAGGCATTGGCTGAACCAAGACCGGCGTTGTGGAGACAAATGTTCGTCACACTGAGGAACCTGGGATTAAAGGGGAAAAAATCTGTTTGCCTTAAGTTCTGACTATGTAGCCACCTTTACCTCACCCATGGCAACCACTTGAAGAAGAATATTATAATTTAGGAATCACCAGATCTTTAAAATACGTCCTCCTCTAATCATTTTAAAGCTTTTGGTGGATGCGCTCTGAATGTGTGTTTGTGTGTCCACTGTTTGGACACACAAATCTCAGACATCCCTGAAGAATGCTCTCCAAACTTGTTTATGGCCTTCTGGGGCTGCAGGGAATACATCACTTTAAGGAAACTGAAGCAGAGAGAGAGAAAAACCTCTTTTGCATAATGATTTCCAGGCTATCGTGTGTTGCTTCCCTTTTATTCCACATACTCCTGTCAGGGTCCATCATTCAGTTGATCCCACTGCGAGACAAACGTTTTATGGCACCGATTTAAGGTTTGACTGATTTATAAGTCACATGTACTTGGCCCAGTAAAGAGCAAGGTCTCACAGATCCATTTGCAACTTTTATTGCTGATATTTTTGTAGTGGATCAAGAACACTGACAGTCAGTGATAGATTTAAGCAATAAAAACAACAATCTCCTGTGGCTATCTCTGAGGCTGTGCATATTTGAGAATTAGACATTCATAAATCACTACACGTAAAAATGAAATTAGCTCTGAGAATCTGAAGATAAGTCACAAACTTCTACAAGACTTGTCTCAGTGGGGATAATATAGGAGAATTTTATGTGTTTAGAATCTTTAACCTCAATTCAAACCAAGCTTTACAAATAAAATGTTAACACAGCCTCCAGTTGATAGTAAAAAAAAAAATCCTCCTCCCCTTAATGGAACTAGTAACTACAACTTCAGATGAAGAGAAACATAATCATGTACAGTTTTTTGCTTTTTGGAGCCACATCTGCAACAAAGAGTAACTTGTGTTTGCAAATGCAGCACTAACAACTGAAGGTAGCAGCTATAAATCCCAAAAATGTTCTAATTAAAAGGTGTGTGAGGTGCAGAGGTATTTTTGTTTTTTTATTTTTTTTTAAATGATATGTAAATGTGTTGATGTTAATGTCCCAGTGTGATTCTCAGGACAGGATCAGGGTCCAGACTGAGGAATTTTTAAATGATCACTTTTAGAGCCCTGAACTGTACTCAATTCCTGTCTGTTGTTGGGATCTTGTCTTTAATTTGGTGTCTGTCCCACTCATAGTATTATTCACTTAAGTGAGTGCCAGACATAAAAAACTGTAATTTTAATTTACAAGAATTTGGAGTTTCCCTAAACAATCACAGTCTGTTTAACCTTTTTTTTTTTTTTTTTGTGGGCTCTCGTGTCCCTTATTTTGACAGTAGGCTGACAGGAATGGGGTAAGGAGAGGGGAAGACATGCGGCAAATGCCGCCGGGTCCGGGAGTCGAACCCGCGACGGCCGTGTCGAGGACTCAAGGCCTCCAAATGTGGGTCGTGCCATCCCCTACGCCACCATGGCACGCCCCTGTTTAACCTTTTTAAGGATATTTACAGTACAAGAGAGACAGTACTGACTGCTGCGCCTTCCTGTTTATATCATGTGATCTACTCTGCTTAAATGTACAAATTGTTCAGTGGTGGTGAGTGAATAAAGAAATCTGACATTAAATTCCCTATAAATGTTTTTGTCTATGAAGTGGAACCACATGATTAACTAGTTGCAATAAAATACATACAAGTGGAATTATCAAAGAATTATTTCTAAACAAAGTGTTAGCCTAGCACTGCTAGCAACAGCTACATCTGACGTTTTAGCAAGAGGAACAAGGCGGTAGTGTTATGAAGACTGTAACTGCACATTTCAAGTCGTATATCTTAAGAGGCAAAGGATAAAGCTATGTGTTTTTACCACCAGTTATTAGTAAATAAGTAGAAGAGATGACTGATTTTGAGGACATAAAATGCTGATCATAAAATGTTTAAGGCCAATATACTCTAAATAATTCAACACCAAGACATTTTCCCATGTCATAAGGGAAATAATCTGCCAGTGGAACTAGTACGTTTTCATCAATATTAATAAATGATTGACTTAAAACAAGCTCCTATCTAACTGAACAGTTACTTGTTTGCTTTGTCTTATTTCAAGTGTACTAAGATATTATGCACTAGAAACTAGGTCAAAAATACTAGTTTGTTTTTTGCAGTGTAGGAACCCTGCTTTTCTCATTGTCTGGCTCTTTTCAGGTTTCTTCTTCTGCTCTGGACTGTCTGCTTGGAGTTTAGTGGTTTATATAAGAAACCTTTTCATCATCATTTACCTGCTTCCAGCTTGTTTGTCTCTCATGACTGACATGTTCTGGTGTTGGCAGAGTGAGTTTTGCTCAACATAACTGTAACTCCAGCTAACCTCACCTCATAGTGAGGGGAATGTTCAGGTTTTCCCTTTAATTTGTCACTTGTCTATACAAACAGCAGTGACAGGATCACAAAACAATGACACAGACTGAGAAGATTTAGAAAGCCTGTCAGGAGCCGACACGCCATTACAGGCTTCCAGTTTGATGTTATCATTATAACTAAATGTGTTTTCCTTCTGGCATCAAAACTTTAGTTAAAAGTAACTTAGAGTTTTGGCTTTTCTGCTGCTCTCAAGATGTTGATGTTTTTACATATTGTGATAGGTCTGAACATTTTTAGATTCTTACCAGGAATGATTTTCAGTTTTGCTTTAACTGATTGAGATGGAGAAAATTCGATTAGAGGAAAGCACCTAAGATATTTCAGACTGAAACTAGTCTGAGATATCTGATTGGCACAGTTAGAGCTGTTTTTCTGTCTCTGCCTGGCACTGATACCTTTAGAGGGATCTGTCTCACATCTCCCAACAGGAAGCAGAACTAAAGTGATCAGTTGTGTAATAAAATGCTACAGTAACCTGTGGCCCTGCTCCATATCTTTCAGTTGAAAAGTTGCCATCCTTCCCTCACTCTTATATTGCTTCACCACATGTGTGAGGGAGGTTTTTTTTTTATTCCTCCCTATGCTGTTATCATTCCACCACCCTTCTGCAGTGATTGTGGAGTGCTCTGCGTGTCGGTGTAATGTGATGGGCAGAAAATCTGGGGCCATGTGTAAAGGGGATTTCTAAAGATTTAGTGAGCTCATAACTTACACGGCAAAGATGATCTGACTTCCTCCTACCAAGAAACCTGTGAGCAGCTTGGTTCAGGTTCAGGATGTTTAGTCTTAAATCACAGAGTCCGTCTCACAACACACTATTCAATGAGTCATGCAATGCAGGCAAACAGATAATACTTTATACTTAAATGAAAATTACAGACAGTAACGGCTGTCTGCTCAGGTAAGACAAACCAATGCAGCCAACTGGGTCATCAAGTGCCAACCGTTCCAGCATAAGAGGCAAAAAAACAAACTGCCCACCAGCATCTGTTAATCTGCCTTTCTCATTTACTTGTTTTATTGCTGTGGGAACTTCTAGCAAAGCAGATGGAGGGGAGGTTTCCAATCCCTCTATGGTATGAAGTCCACCAGCAGTCCAGCCCCTCTGTGCACCAGGGCTGCTGCTCTCTGGAGACCCAACCTTCAGGTCATGTTTGGAGCTCCTCTTGGCGTTCCCTGGGGTGACGGTTGTTCTGTTTATGTTATAAACCAACTTGGCACCAGTTTGTAAAGCAGATCATAATACATGATGAATACAGGCATGGTGACATTGCCAGTGATGCAGTGTATTTGCAGTGCAGTTAAAGAACTTCCATTTGAAAAGAAGGAAGTGAATGATTTTAATTGCTAAGTTTGCCTAAATTTAGAGCTAAAGTTTAAAAAAGATCAAATTAAAATCTTGGAAGCTGTGGAGGCTGGGGTACCCAGAGAGAACCCACACATGCACATGTACAGAAAGACCCCTATTTATTTTTTAAATTAATAATTTTTTTTAATTTAATTTAAAAAAATGTTTAGGTAAAACTTGTACTCTGTCTATAAAACAACACATTTTATAGCATGTGTGAGATAGTGAAGCCAAAGCAGCAAAAAAAGGTGAAAAGAAAGCTGCATCAGTATCCAGTTCCAAGTTCTGCTGGTGGATTTTATTGCTTAGCACCTTTAATTTGTGACATCCAGCTCTAGTAGCCAAAATATTACTGGTTTTATTTCAAATCGGCAACATACCTGCACTTCATAAACCATACTATGATAAAAGAGATGAAACCCAACAACAAAATCTATACAAAGAAACAGGAATAAGATTATGAATCTAATTTACGAGCTCATTTACATAACTAAATAGTCTGCGAAATGAAACATCTAATACAGGGCGACTCAAAAGGTTACGTCAAAGAAAGCGAACAATACAATACAAAAAAGAGCAATTTGTGACGTCATACAGCCGTTTAAACAGGAAGTGCTGGGGCGGCCATGCCCATGCATCAGCAAGGACAAGCTATGGTGAGTAAAAAGAAACAAATAATTCACCAGAAATGTACCTTGAAACAACAGAAACATTTATATTGATCTAATGGTTTATAAGTGTTAGCTTTAAATGAAGCTAACACTTTATTTAAAGTGTTTGTTAGCAACATAACGCTAGCACAAACAAACCTGGGATAGTGAGTGAAACCAAGTTACAGCAAGGCTTAAATTAAAGCAATATAACCAACTATAGAAGGATTAGAAATTAGAAAGATAGATTTAAGGAGCATGTGGTAAATAAACACAATCTTCTTAATGAACACTGATTGATAAATAAGTATATTGAATTCTGGTGTTTTCCAAACGAATTTAGTTGCTGTGACAGAACAAGGCCCGAACTGTAAAGAGCCTTGAGCTGAATTTCATTTTCTGGTCACATCCAGTTAAGCTTATCTTAACTGGATAAGCTGCTACCACTAATAATATAGATTTATGTTGAGCTGAAAGAACAATCCAGCTTTCATTGGTTGTTAAGTGTTCTTGGAAGGCCCCTGACACTTTGCGGGCCCTCAGCTTTGACCTGTTTCACTTGTACTTTGTGCTGGTTCTGCGGTGGGTCTTAGAAAGGTCGAAGTGTGAACTCACTCGTCCTCATGCCTCCTTCTGCATTTCACAACCGTAATGGGCAACAACTTGTTTGTGCATCTGCTGGGGCTGCTTGTTTCGTCACCAAGAGGAGCTGTGTCAATATTTGTCAAGTCGTAACTCACTGATTCATTGAATAGCCCAATAACGCTTCGGTGAAAGTTTATTTTAGGCGTGATTGAACACTTCCACTCAATCACAAATAAACACGTGTGCTTACAGGCTCATACAGGAGCGCCGCCATAAAGACAGTTAAGAGGGAAGAAGGAAACAAACTGACAAATGTGAAAATGAAGGATTTTATTTGTTCAGCTGCACAAAACATCACAAAGTGCTTTAATCATTGTTAAGCAGTCAAATAACCTGGAGGTAACAAGAAACCCCAGTTATAATAAATTAACCTTTAAACTTCCAAACTCTTTGCTTTCACAGGATTATTTACTATTACTCCTAGTCTGGAATATTCTGAGAGAACTAATTAAGTAGCTTGTGGGGTTCCTCAGGGCTCAATTTTCAGACACTGTTTATTCAATATCCATATGCTTCCCCTAGCTCAGATTATAAAATATTCAAATTATTTTCCATATGTGTGTTGATGACAAAGCTTTCTATTCGTGAGTCACCACATGATCACAAATGAAAACATTCCTTTACTGTCACTGAGTGACTGTTTCCATAATGTCAGTGAATAAATAAGATTTCCTCCATTGTTGGTTCTTTATATCAGAACTAAAATATTTTTTTTTGCTAGAGCTGTCCCATGAAGGTTGGCATATATCTCATCAGTTCAGTTTTATCATGCTGGAAATAAAAACAATATATTTGCTTTTATTTATATAAAAACAATATATTTGTTTTTATTTCTAGACCTTATAAACATCACTGTAAAGCGAACTGCCGGACCACAGAGTTTGTCTTTGACTAACTTTTTAATTACTGTTATTTATTGTGCTTTAAAATTAAGCACCGGATATAATTTTACTTTGCTACTTACATTACCAACAATGTTGTAGTCATAGCTGCATATTTATTCATTTTGTTGGACATACTCTTGTAGCTACTACATTCCTCAATTTGAGACTAAACTCAGATTGTGTTTTGAAGTTACATAGCAGCTAAATACAGACAAACAGAAGAAAAGTGAAAATAAACTGTGAATCTAACAGTTTATTGTTTATTCTAGTTTGATCTGAGTGCAAGTCTCATCCAGGGAGGATTCTTGAAACCTCAAACACTCAAGTGGATGGATTCACATGATGTCACAAAGCTGCTAAGCAAACTTCACTTTTAGCCTCCTGTGATTTCTGTGGGCCAGGCGTCACCCATCTGGGACATCTGCAGCGCTCCAACAAATGTTATGGATCATTTCCAAACAGCATTTGACATCAGTGTTGTGTGAACAGCACCCTGATGCCCTGATGCTCCTTGTCCTTGTCAGCACTGAAAGACAGATTGTGGATCCCAATCAGCCGTGAATCACTGTTTGGCACTGGATTTATACAAACTACAACTAAAATACTGTGTGTACAGAAGAAAAACACGTCTGATTAATAAAAGGTTGACATAGATTATAGCAAATCTTTCTTTGGCACAGATGGAATAGAAACCAGACAGAAAGACAGTCGTGGGAATTCTAAATCTTTCTGCACTTGTCGTTTTTTCAACCTCATTATTTTGCTGCAGTAAGACACCAGTGTGTTTTCTCTGTGTCTTACTGTGTTTGTTGGACTCCCACCAGGGGGGAATTAAAATCAGAGACTGGCCTTCCTGTCATGCTTCTGAACTCAGCTGATGAGGTTTTGATTAAAGCAGCTGAAATACAAACCTCACTCCCTGTGTTCACTTTCAACGCTTAAGGCCAAAGCACAAGCAGACGACCACCAGAGTAAAAGCATGCATGACGACACACATGTGCAACACGGTCTGTCCTCACTAAATCATTGCTGCCCCAAAGGGGGCGGGGGCCATCGTTCACCTTGTGACCCCTGAATAGGCCAGTTTAGCACCCAGAGCAAAGTGTGGGATGAATTTAACCAAAACGAGCAGTTGGAACATCTGGAACTTTTTAACCCTGGCTAAATAAATAGGTGGAAGAAGATATGTGGTTTTTGTGTAGTAATTTGACACTCTGATGCAATTTTGGGTCTGATTCCAAAGAGGTGCATGAAAATAGATTTTCTTCTTTGATGAAGGTTTTAAAAAATCCATCCATTGTCTACACCCAGCCAGGGGCGCAACTACATATTTTTGAGGTGGATGCGAACATCTCACCGCAACCCCCCCGTCTAGAACCACCTCTGGGCTGCAGGTCTGAGGCATTTTGTTAGCATGTTTTCTATCATTCCTATAGCTTGATAGGAAGCCTTATCCAAACTGGCAACACGCATTAAGAAAATGGTGAAATTATATTGACCACAAAACACTGTATTTATAAAAGATTTCAACGTTTTTCCTACACAATCCTAACAAACGTTTTTAATGTTACATTCACAATATTTATTTATTTACTATTAATCTATGTTTATGATTTGTTCTTTAAATTGCCATTTATATTATTTTTTGGTCTCAGGAAATGATTGAGGGATGAAGAGACTGATGTCTGGTTCTTTAGGTTCTGCGGTTCCTCTCCTGATCCATTCTGTCTGATATCAAACAACCAAACTGGGCGTCACTGAATATCACCAACACATTTTTATTTTATTTTTTCCCCACCATGGGGCTTTTTGTGGGCTCTCATGTCCCTTATTTTGACAGTAGGCTGACAGGAATGGGGTAAGGAGAGGGGGGAAGACATGCGGCAAATGCCGCCGGGTCCGGGAGTCGAACCCGCGACGGCCGCGTCGAGGACTCAAGGCCTCCAAATGTGGGTCCATCACACACAACCACACACACCTGGGGACAATTTAGAGAGACCAATCAACATAACAGTCGTGTTTTTGGATTGAGGGAGGAAGCTGGATTAAGCGTGAATGCACTCAAGCTCCATACAGAAAGAATCTGGGACTTTCTTGCTGCAACGCAACAGTACTTCCAACTGCAGCACTATAAAAAAGTAATTAATAAATTTCTATCAGAAAGAGAAATATTTCTAACAAACATAAACACAAATTACATGAAAACAAGCAATTGACGGAAAGAAGCATTAAAATGTTGTCCGTTCTAACTATTAATCAGTGACAGAGTGACTTGATAAAGTTTCTTGGTGTTGCTGAAAGCTTATGAAGGTTTCAGGCAGTGAAAGCAGGTTCTTGCCATTGAGAACTACTGACACCTAGTGGATATTACTGCTCTGTGCAGCTGAGAAGCCTTATAAATTCATTTCTTACACTAAACTCACTGTACCATCTCATTTCGTACTGATGCCAGGCGATCAGCTTTTTCTGTAAAGGTTACTAATCAGTGGAACACATTCTCTGATTTGAGGAGCTGCAGCTCCCAGAGGGTTTTTAAATCTTGAAAATATTGTTAAAAATGCTCAGGAATGTGAACATCAACTGCGTGACTGTGTGTGTGCCAGTGATTGGGTCTGTGCATGTGTGTTTGTTTTGTTTATTGGTGTATCCAGTTTTAGACTGTAGATGTGAATTAACATTTTCTGTACATTGTCCCTTTTTCAATAAAGTTCACTATTCTAAGTTTTGAGTTGAATATTTTTGTTTATTACATTACATGTCAAATGATAACAAATTTACCTCTTAAATGTTTCTTTCTGCTGCCTTTTGAATAGCTTTTATTAATTTTTTTAGTTTAATTTTGCCTTTTTGGAACATTTTAATGTATTTTTACTTTTTTAGTTTAACTAGAAAACGCTCCATAAATTCAGTAAATTTACCAACTTAATCATCTGAGATTGTTTTTATCTGAATTGAAGTGGATGTGTCTCTCTTTAAGTCTAGTCTCTTGCTAACAATAACTCCTCATGCCACCTGGAAGGGATTTGATCTCCACCAGAGGTGATGGTGTTCTTACTCTCCTCTTGACATTCTCTTATCTACCTTTATTTTGTTTCAAAACACAACTTTCATAAAGCATTTAATCAAAACATCTTGAAAGAGATAGTTTGCTTCATCTTCCACTTCAACCTTAGTCATTAACATTATTTGTGTTTATTGTATCTCCTTTTGTCTTTTTCTTCTTCCTAAAACATTTGTTAGCTCATGTAAAGCACCATGTATGGAAAAAGGAGAAGAAATTTCCACATGACTGTTCCCAGTGTAGTGTTCATTCCAAAAAGCGAAAGAGCAAAAACAGTCAAATGAATTACATTAAAAACAAGACATGTGGTTCTTACTTCTACTATAAAGTTGGAACAAACAATGCATCCAGTCTTGATTTAAAGTGGAAAACCGTTTTTGCAAATCTGAGTTTATTGGATGTTCCAGACCTGAGCAGCTCAGAAACTAATTATGTTGTCTCTGTTGTGATGTTGGCAACACTAAGTAGAAGTAAATACCTGGTGGCAGGTAACCCTGACACGTATTTAAGGCCAAGACCACTCAGTGCTAAATGATTCAAATAATAAGGGGAAGAAAATAAGAACTCAATCCTTATTAAGACATTGAGCCAGAGCAGTTACTAAAGGGCTGGTGTAGGATTTTAAGAAACATCTAAACAAGCCAAAAAAGGGAATCTGAATTCAGAATATAAAAATCATTCTAATGTATTAGTATGTGGTCAATTTTGTGAATTTGCCTTTTATGGTGACTCCTGATGACTAATGCTGACTAACATGGTGAGGTAGAGAGGAAGCAGGGCACAAACCCGGAGGAAACCAGGGCTGTTCTAATGATTTCAACTACAGTCGCATAAATAAAGCAAATGTCAGAATAACAAGACAAAACCAAACAGTTTATTTCAAGGACATACGTCTTTACATAAAACACGTTTTAATTGCATTCAACTTCTGTGTTGCTTTCTATTTTCACAATTTCCGACCAAATGCCTGCTGGGTTGGGATGTAAAAACCAAAGGGAACCAACAGTGACACCTACTGGTGAAACTCTGTCAAGACACCTGATTGTTAAATGCTATTTTTAGCATCATGGATGTTTGTATCGAATCTGTGTTTACTTTTCAAAATAAAAGATCCTAACTTTTAAAGCACTATCTGAATATACTTGAATATATCGAACATGTTTCAAATCTGTATTCAAAGTCTGGTAATTCAGTGTGTGGTGAAGTTTATGAGTGAATAAAGTTATTCGCTATAAAATCCATGGAAAGTAAGCTTAGTGAAAGATTAAATTGAAAATGTTGCTTTTGGAAACTTATGTAATTACAGCTAAAATGCTTCATATTCAAAGGTAATCAGAGGATATCTCAGCCTCCCCCAAGCCACAATAAAATGCTTTAGCAAAGCAAATTTATCCATTACCTTGTAATCAAGCTACTTTAAATTACAGGCCTTTATATCAAATCTTCTTTATTCGTGGTGGTCTTGCCTCCTATTGGTTCCACCAGCACAGAATGCAGATTATAGAGAATTAAATAGCACAGCAGAAATGAGTAGGACCTTCAACAACAGGCCATAATTAAAGCCATTTCTTTTTCTCCATCTGGCGCTCAGTCCACCCAAAAACAAGCCTCGGAAACCAGAATCCAAACTGCAAACGTGACGGCTTGCATGGATTACATTACCGTAACGAATATGAAAGATAAACTGTAATAAGAAAAATGAAAACTAGCATCGGAACCCATTTTTATAGGCTCTTGGAGGAAATAACGGAGCATATATTGAGTTTAAACTGGGATTGTTTGTTTAGTAAAGTGCCTTAAAATAACTTGATTTTTACAACTAAAGAATGAACTAAATATAAATTTAAGAAACTGATCCTATTTGAATAAATAGCTTGAAAGAAATGGATGAATTGAATAAAAATTACTATTATTACTACTTCAACTAATAATAATAATATCTGCTGTTTTGTTAAATTGTATGACGGAAAGGCATTCTTTTATAACGAATACATTCTTCTTCTGATTGTAGTTAAAAACTAGATCAAAAGAACAATATCAGACATTGAGATCAAGTTAGACATGCAATGGAATCATAAAGAGAAATCTTACTCAAATGTTTTGACAGATCATTGAAATAATAAATTAGAACTAAAGTTAGATGGGAACCTAACTAAAAATATATATTCTTAACATTTAAAAAAAACAAAAACATATTAGCTACAATCAAGACTTTATAGAGATTGTTCCAAATGTGAGGGTTAAATTATTGAATGTTTTTTTTTTTTTTTTAGAACTATATCTCATACTGCAATACCATTCAATAATTTAATTAAAGTAAGTAATTAATATAATTTTAAGGAACTGAACTGCTATCACAAATCTTGTTTTAAGTACTTTGGGTTGAGGGAGTTTATATTATGTGCAAAATAATAGAAAATTTACAGGCAGCGAGAAGTGGAAAAAGTGACTTATTATTCAAATAACTTAAAACAACTGTGACTGCAGGAGGCGCTGTTTTTTTCTGTACAGGTTAAGGGATTGCCATTTTTGCAGCACCAAACCAATATAGAAAATAAACATTCTATGTTAAAAACGGAGATTATTTTAAACAATGCGAAGTTTAACGTGGCTGTATCTGTTTTGCATTACTAGTTTTTGATTGGAACATCCAGTTACCTAAACCAACAAAAGGGTTGATTGTGCTGCTTTGACAGCAGAGCAGCATATTTATTCCACATTAAATATCTAAAAACTAAATGTCTGTGTTTAAGAACAAGAGGCAAACTATTGCAATAACGTTATGGAAGAAAAAAAATCATTGACTTTCTTCAGAATGTAAATTTTCTATGTAAATTTGTAAGTTGAACTTCAATATCACATTTCTTATTTCAGGAGCTGCACCCAAACGCAGCACAAGGGGAAACTCTCCGTACACAATGTCCCTGCGCATCTCTTCCTGTACTTACGGCGCAATCCTCCAGTCTGTTCTGTACGTGGCAGCGGTTCCAAACGCATTCCCTCTGCACTATTCATAACCCCGGGGTGCCAAGTGGATTTTCGTCCACACAAGGAAGCGTGACAGTCTTCTTTTAAAGACACCAGAGGTGTACAGAAGGTAAGTCTACACTATTAGCTTATTTGCTGCCATACAAGCTTCTCCTTCCATCATTTGGGTCGCTGAGCGTGTTCTGCCTACAGAACATGCTGTGGGAGAACAACAGGCGATGTTTCGGATTATTTCTGAACATTTCAGAACAAAAACGTTACGTGGTTCAAGTTCAACGAATACTTAATATGTAGTGATGTATGTGTTAACTTCGGAGGTGTGTGCTGCGTCGTTATATGAACCAGTGAAACTGTTGCGTTACAATATTTCTCAGCAGACTGGAGGAAACTTTCAAAACTTTGCGCGAACTTTCTGATAGCCCTCTCTTTTCCCGTAGAGGGGGGACCGTTTCACACTGTCTCTCTCTCTCTCTCTCTCTCACACACACACACACACACACCCCACACACACGCTTTAATGTGAAACATTAGCACATGTTTTATTTAGTGCATAAGATGCGAGTTCAAGCAGACAAACTGGGGGCTGACAGAGCGACAAGAGTTGTAAGATCTTTCTAGAAGCAACTGACCGGGGCTGACGTCACCGGGTCTGCCGGACCCAGGTGAAGAGATGATGATGAGGAGGAGGAGGAGGAGGAAGGCTTTTTACCAAACCCAACATACTCCAGGAAACTTTAAATGTTTAAACACTCACGTTATTCTTACATGCCAGATGAATTCTCCTGAGAAATGATAGCAGAACTTTTTTCAACAGTGTCAAGCAGAGCCAGAACATTTTGTAGGAGGAAGAGGAGGTAGAGCTGATTGGTGTGGCTCATCAAAACCAAAAGCGGTGATATTATTGGAGGTATTTTAAACAACCCACTGTTGTTAGTTTGACTTTTCAAGAACCGGTTTATGGAAATATCACAAAAATCTGATATGTTTGAAAATGTTTCATTAACCCAAAAAATTAAAATTAATGTAATTTTTACTGATGCAGCAGGTCAACATGCCTAGCGAATGTGCAGAGTGAATTATTGATAAAAGCAGAGCTCACGCTCCATTCATTCAGTGCCATCCTTAAGATGTGCGCAGTGCAGTTTGTATTCTACACTGCATTATTGGGAATTAAATATTCTTATACCGTGATAATATTTTTTTTTATTTCCAAGTTTGGAAAATGAAATGCAATTCAGGTCTAGAGAAATGACCAAAGTTTATTGCTGTTCACTCAGTGCTATGACCTTGCATACTGATTGAAAGTTCAGTGAAGGGAAGACAACTAAAAAAAGACATGTTAGATATAACCCGAATAGCTTGTAGATCAGTTTTTGCACAAGTTTATAGTCAGATGAGTCATTGGCACAGTCAGCTGATTAGTCAAATGTTTTACAGGATGACTTGAGAAAAGATAGAGTGAAAAATGTTATACAATTGGGGTTTCCCTTTCTATTAAACGTGTTTCAAGTTTATTGAGTTTTTAATATCTGAACAAAGTTATCCAGCAAACCAGTAAAATGTCAAAGTTCTTACAGTTTTTGCTCAGATAGTCCGCCAGTCGTAGACCAAACTGTCTCTGTCTGAACAAAGTGTTGTAAAGTAGAGAGTATAAAGCTTCATAAAAAGCCCAGGCTTTGCTCACTTTGAGTGCATGGCTTAATGTGGTCAGAGCCCAGTTTCAGTATAAAGGTCTGTGTGTTCAGGTAAGTGATGCCCCACGGTGGTGTTGTCCCTCTTCTCCTCCTGCCAATTACAATGATTTTAATTGACTGTGGCAACCACTGGGACACACACATTATCTAGAGGCAACAAAAGGAAAGATGACATCAATCTGTCAGCAGGGATTAGGCTGAAAGGCCGATGACATGCACACTCGTAGAGGGATGACATTAGAATTACAGCTTACAGTGGGAATGAAATGCTCCTGCTAACCTTAAAAATATTGAAGCACAGCATCAAATGTTTTTCGGCTTGATTTATATTTACTACTGTATCTTGTTATCAGTGTTGCCATGACGCAGGAAAGTGTTTAGAACAACATGGCTGTGCTCATGTCCAGTTTGGTGTCTAGATGTAAATTCAAACAAGGTTTGAGTCTCTGATTTAATATTTTGACTTTGAGAACATTCTGTAAACTGATGTAAGATTTGAAACACTGATCTGAACGCCGTTTTCACCAAAGTACAGCCAATTATGTAATCCACTATTTTTTCTTGCCTTACTGCGTCCATTGGTCAGGAAATGTTCACTTCCTTTTTGGACAAGTGTTTCTGGAAGGTTCATTGCAAGATGACCTTATAACAAAGTAGATGTTCATGCAAAAGTTTAGTGGAGGTGAAAATCACAACAGTTGTTTGTTTTCCTTGGACATTCAGGTATTTTTGCCTAATTTTTACTGAGCTTTTATTTCTTTTATTTTGTTATTTATAATGTATTTTGCTTAGGTTTTAGTGGGAAGTTGACACCTTCCCTGATTTGCTCCCTCCATTTTGTGCCTTTTCCATAGACTCATTTTTTCATACTCAATATAGTTTTCTAGTCTTTTCTAAACCTGAAGTTGGAAAAACTGTATGTATGAATAATTCGATGACCAATGGTGGTTAAAAAGTCGTAAAACTCCCCAGTATTTATTCAATACAAGCACAGTGACCGGTCAAGTAAAATACCATTGAAAAGTATGATTTTGATGTAAAAAAAAAAAAGAGGAATAAATCTGACATAATTTCATACAGTTATTTCCCTTTGCAGTTTGGTATAACATATATTCAAAACTACAGAGTACAAAGCACACTTTGGAAGTCTGAAGAATAAATCGAGATCGTTAAAACTAATCTAAATTTAATAGGTTTGTTTTTTCCAGAATCATGGTGAAAATGAAATGCTAAGAAAGGTTTAAATCTGAAACTGTGTCATCATGTTTACAGTATCAACATGTCTGCTGTCCTGAAGTATATGCATTCATTTCACACAGGATTCTACGTGTGCGTGTGTGTGTGTGTGTGTGTGTATGTGTGTGCGCGCGCAGGAGTCCAGAGGTGTGATTACCATCAGTCAGCAGAGAAGCTGCTCTTTATCACTCTTTGCTTACACACAGTGATGGGAAGTAGCAGCATCATTTTTCTCTTGAAGGATGAACGCTTATCTTCAATTTCAACTATTGATTTATTCTGAGTGTGATGTAAATTCCTAAAATTGCAGAAAGGTGAAGGAAGTGTTTGCTTGGTGTCCTCTTATCTCAGACATTAGATCTGTTTAATGTTCTCAGAAACATATTTTTTGACCCAAGTTTTAGCCTTTTACTGGGAGGCAGTAGATTAAGGGTTTATACTCTGATGTTATTTCCAGCTGTTACAGAGACAGGTCATGTTCTTCTTTCTGTGTTTACTGCAGATGTTAAAATGTTTACTGTGGGAAAAAATATTTGTTCTTCAGGATCCCCAAACCCTGCTGCCGCCTCAGATTCTGTCCGCTCGGCCCTGGTGTCAGCCACTTCACCCTTGTCGTCCTGATAGAGCAGGAATCCAGCAGGTTGTTCAGGAAAATCGCTGTTTTTGTACTTAGAACTTTTTTCGGTTTATTCTTTAAGGAACACATGTGAAACATTAACCTCCACTCAGACTTACGACATGGAAAAACATTTTCTCAATGTGTGACTCATTGTTAAAAATAGAGGCCAAGTACAACTGGTTGAAAATAAAGCCAACCGTGTCTGTTTATCATATCTACCTCACTACCTATTGCTATTCCTGACAATTTACAGAAATGTCAGGAAGGAGTTAGAACCTACAAATATCTGGAACGCCAGTTTGCTTCAGGAATGTGACCAAGGGTGTTGCTGCGTGCAGCAACAGGCAAGACTATGTTTGAGCTGAGTAATCATTCTGGGTGTAAATTACCGACGGGAGGGGGGGTTTGGTCACTTCTTTTCCATTTTTGGACTGTGGTAATAATGATCTGGCCCAGCACTATTTAGATGAACCAGTCAAGTTAAATGCATTTAACAGAGATGGAGACTCTGTTGTAGCTCTAATTTCATAAATTTCATAAAATCATCTTAGCTGTTATAAGGCACATCAGTCATTTATGTGTAAACTGCAGCAATATTTGTAGAATATGACACATTTTGGGGTTTTATTAGCTGTAAGCTACTATTATAAAAAAACATCACTGTGTAATTAATTAATCTCTGAATTAGTGAAGTTCTGTTGGTGAAACTGAGGATCTTTCTGCACTCTGGCGTTATTTTTGTGTTGTTGCAAAATGCACAAAGCAAATAAAGCTTTAGAAGTCAAACAATTAAATCCATTGTATTTAGAAACTTGATTTAAAGCAGCTCTTCATGCTGGAGAAGATAGGGTCTTTCAAAACAGAGACTAAAAATGGTCTACAGTAGATATTTGAGTTTTAGTCCTTCATTGGCACCAAGAGGCTGTGGCACATTCCATCGTAATAACTATAATTGTAGAGACATTTAAAGTAGAAAAAGGCAGTAATGAACTCTTTCTTTTCACCGGCATAAATAGAGTTTATGTTAACCTTCATTTAAGTCTATCAGAGACCTTTTTTATCTACTTCCAGTTCCTGATCATTCTTTAGTATTGCTTTCAGGAAAATGCTTATTTTTGTCACCCTGTGAAAAGGGATGAAAAGTTGTTTCCTTTTACAAAAGAACTGATAATGTCATTGGCAGACATCTCCAAGTGTGTTCCCTGCAATTTCATTCAGGAAGCGCCTTATATGTGCTGTCTTTTTAAAAATATGTTCCTCAAATCACTGTTTTTTCTTTACGGATTAACTTGCAACATTCTGGCTGCAAAATGTGGTTGCTTCATGTTTTCTTAGCAGATGAATTGTTTTTAAAATGGCCTCTGTTAAAAGAAAGGAGCAACATTATTCTGCTTCTTGTTTTTGTTTTTCTCAAATCCTTGATAATAGTGTTGTGCAGACAGAAGTATGTGTGGCGGTGTTTGGCAGTAACAGTGTGTACGTGTTTGGATGGTTGATGCAGTCATCGCTGAGATCCATGGTGAGGCGAAAACAAAGACACTTGAAGTGACTTTCACAAGGAAAACTTCTCTGTCTTCTGCTCCATGAACAAAGAGCTCAGACAGATCATTTTCCTTTTGGCCCAGAAAACAGTTGAAGCTTTTAGAAACATTTAAAACACAGAAACAATGGATTTTTCTGCAGCGTTTGTACTGAAACTCAACTATTTACTTGGTTTTAAGCTTCCTCTTATCAGTTTTCATCCATATTTCAGATGTGGAACTTGGAATGAGGTTGGACCTTTTTTATGGTCTGTTCTAGTTTTATTCCAAAGTTTGAATTTTATCATGAACATTATCAACAACCATCTGGTGGCCATATTAAGAAAGAAATAACAATAAAAACATCCACAGACATTTCTGTGCATAATCCAGGTGAAAAGTGACATGAGAAAATTTACTAACACGTTTCATGTTCAACTCTCCTGCAGATGAAACAAGTTTTTATTTGGAAGTATTTTTAAGAGTTATTTTGTTTCTTGGTAATTTAATGAAGAACTTGACATATAAACTGTGTTAAACACAGCAGTGTTGATACAGAAACACAACATCCTTAACTTATATTTTAAAATCATAATTGTAACATTTTAAAAATGTTAAAATCTCCCTATGTAATTTTTAACTATAACGTGTTATCTCTTTCAGCCTTCTCAATCTAATATGATCTGTTTCTGTTATTAAAGGTTACTGAACTGGACAAAATGAGGGACTGTGTGTTTTGTATCTCCTGGGTTTTGCTGTGCTGCTGCTGCTGGTCTACACATGGGGAGATCTTTACCTCCATTGGTAGGTTAAAAATGAACTTATTTCTTTGTTTTAAAATTCCATTTTAATTTTTTTTCCTTGATTTGCTTGCAAATACCTTGTCATACTCTTCATGTTGAAGAATATCAAGTTATGAGGACATACACATAATATTTACCACTGCAATAAAATTTACATAAGTTCTACTCCCATATAGCAGCGATAACCAAATTATATTACCAAAACTCATAGTAAGCTATTCCCTCATCACAGCAGTAATAGTTATTTAATCTCTTAGGGTACAAAGATGGTTAGGTGGTTATAAAATATGAAGAGAATAAATAAATAAAATGAGATAAAAAGATCTTATGCCGAACAGTATTCCATGAATTTAACCTCCTTCATCCCAATAAACATTTGCATTTATTGCATTTGCAATCTTTGGCTTGGTAACTTTTAGGCTCAGATTATTCATGCATATCTGAATATTTGAACATTTATTTGTATTTATTATGTCATATATGCAGCCTTAATATTCACCGGTCATCAATTCTTACAGTCATCTAACTGAAAGCTTCAAGATAAGTCAAATAAATCTCACAACACTGCCTATAACAAATAATGTCAAGAAAAAAATAAATATTCATTCAGAGTCAAATGCAGGTTGCATCAAAATAAACAATACTGAGTTACTGAATCAAAACTTCCTGATAGCTTGGCTAGCTGATTATTGCTGGTTCTGATTGGCTGTTTCTGACTGAGCTGAGTAATTATGCAGAACACAGGGAGGAGGCATCGATTATTTTTTTCAAAGATTATCTATCTTATGTTATTACATAGTGAAAGTTTTAATTCATATGTAAAATCTTTTTTAGTTTGTTTAAGTTACCTGTCGCAGCTTTAAGCAGATGTTCGATGTGAGAGAAGAAACGTTTGTGAAATATTACTACCTGTAGCTGAATAACTCTGAAATGCACTCTGTATTCCTCAACGGTTTATGGGTTAGTTTTCAGTTGTGGTTTGGTCAATGCTGCACTATCACTGCTCCACAGTATAAAACTGAGGATTTATTTAATTCCAGTCGGATATACGTACATGGAAAAATCCATGTTAAAAGATAAAGTAAAGCTTTAATAAAAAAACAGAGTAATGATGGTACCTTTATCTGTTGAAACACTTTACTAATCAGGATTATGTATACATCTTTGTCTCTGCAGGACAAATGACTGATCTAATCCACACAGAAAAGGAGCTGGTCCAGTCTCTGAGAGAATATATCAAAGCAGAGGAGTCCAAACTGGCTGCTGTCAAAAGGTACTTTAGAAACCCTGCGACTTTAAGTGGTCACTATTTTTAAATGAAGTATAGTTTTATACAGTTTTGTTTAAGTTCACAACCCTTAAACTTTACCACATTGTTTATGGTCCAACCACAGACCTCAATTTATTGTAATGAGGTTTTTCCTGGGTAGACCAACATACAGTAGAGCTTAATTGTAAAGAAAAAAATAAAATGAAACATAAAACCATTTGTATTTGCATTCAGTCTTCTTTACTTTGATACCAATTAAAGGAATTTAGCCCAACCAGCCACTTTACTAAGCCTCCAAGGTTTTAAATAATTCAATCTAATCTAATTACAGCTTAGTTAGCTGTTAGCCTCCATAGACTGAAGACTTTAGTCCTCTCTGTTATTCTCCTCTGTTACTGATGGAAAAATTCCATATTCAGCCAATAGGAATGGGCATTTTATTGCTAAGTTAGGAATGAAAGTTGTGTAAGTAATAGGGTGAACAGAGAGTAATGCTGGAACAAGCAAAACGAACCTGATGGCGGAGAAAGCTTTCATAATCAACACGTTTGTGACATTCAGTTCATTTATCTTAGAAAGCAAGAAAGAGAAGCATGAAGAGGAAGATGAGGTTCTTGTAGGGGTGCAGGTGGCTGCCAGGTCCAGATCACCACTGGGTCAGGCAACAGCACTGCTGTGCAGCCTGGAACATGCTGACAGTGTGGCAGGAACAAAAACAAACAGGTTCCAGTTCTGGTGAACACCTGGAATCCTGGGATGAATCCAGGTAGACAAATATTCATCCCAAAGTCAGCAAAAAGGCATTAAAAACACAATATTAGGGAAGAGATACATAGAAGTGGAAGAAATGTACATGTTTTTGTCCCTTAATTTTCTTAGAAATAAACTTATACAATTGTGTTATTTGCTATATTTGTACGTATGTTTTAGACATTTTACAGTATGCATTGCCATTTTAAACTATGAAAGTGATTTGTTTCCATACTCACATGTCTGTGAGTTTTACAGTGAGAAAATAAAAAAATTTTCCAACTCGGATTTTATGTTTTTATGTGACGTGGCATCAAATATGCAAGTACTATATCTAAATTATCAAAAATAATTGTTAATTCACATAGTTATGGTTGTGATGAAAAAGGGTTTTAACTGGGCCGTATAAAGATAAAATTAAAATGAGTCATATATTAGCTGGACCCAGAGAGTTATTGAACAAACCTATGAACATAGGAATCACAGTTGTGAATGGTTTCTTGCCAATGTGTTTGTTGAAGTAGAGATTGTTTCTGTTTACTAGCTGGGCTAGCAAACTCGATGCTCTCACAAGATTATCCACTTCGGACCCTGAGGGCTACCTGGCCCACCCAGTGAACGCCTACAAACTGATGAAGAGGCTCAACACTGAGTGGTCTGAACTGGAGAGCCTGGTGCTTCAGAATCCCTCCGATGGTAAGGAGCTGCCTCTGCTTATGTGACACAGTTAGTAACTAACCAACAATTCTTCTTTAGATTATTAGACTTAATCATCTTTAATTTATTGTAGCCACATCTGAATCCAGTATTTCTGCTTTCTGACATAATTTATTCCATTTCATGTGCAAAACAGAATTTGCTCCCTTTGATGTTGCCTGATAGAGAGAGAGTGGAGCTGCAAACTGGAAAAATCCTGAAGGATGTAAGCAGAGCCTTCCCAGCCTTGGCTGCAGACTGGAAATATCTGCTGTGCAGCTTTGCTCAAAACTTTCTTTCCCCAATGAACAGTTGAAGTTGTCATGTTTTGACTGCAGCTGTTCCTCATCTGAGCATGCTTTGGCCGTGTTCTCACATTGGGTGTGTGTGCGTGTTAGGACACAGGCCCTTATCTGTGTGAGACAGTGAAACAGAGCTTAAAAATGAATCTGTAGACGTGGCTGTTCAGCAAATAGGATGGATGCAAATCCTAGAAATGTCACCACTTGGTACCAAATGTCTTTTAGTTTGACGTGTGATCTTTTAAGTTATCTGACACCCATCTTTTATCCTGAGCAAAACACATGTATGTATGTAAATTTTACTTACTAGTTGAAAAGCAAGTTAGGTAAAGGAAAAATAAATGCTACCAGATCTAGTTAAAGATGAAGCTAAATAGAGAGCTTCATCTTAATGCATTAGAATTCAATTGGAATTGAAAATAAGTCTAATAGATAGAGTTCTGCTGATTTTCAGAATGCCTCGCAACTATTAACAGACCAAAATTTGGTTTCTCAGAAAATGCAAATATTACCAGACCTCTAGCAACTTGCATTATGTTCTGCACTCTTCCTTCATATGGAAAGAGGATTTTTGATCACTGAGCAACCATCCAGGCCTTTTCCTCCCAGGTATAAACCTTATGAAATTCTCACTGGTCCATGTCGTAGAAACATCTGTGTGCGATGACTCTACTGAGTCCAGTTGCAGTCCATGTGTTGTGAATCAGCCCCTAACTTTTCAGTTGGTTTTGATTCACAATCCCCAGCACTGAGGCTGTGGTTATTCTTGCTTTTTCCATGGTTTTTCCTTCCGCTCAACTTTCTGTTTTATTTGCTTGGATACTGCTCTCTGTGAGCAGCTAGTTCCTTTAGCTTTGATGTCGTGTGGCTCACCCCAACTGTTACCAAATGGGTGACATACCTCGAGCAGTCCTCCCTGTGGTTCCCCATTCATGTATGAAAATCACTTTTTTTGCTCCGTCCTATTCTGATTTTGGGTTTTCAGCACCTGTGATCCATAACAAATATGTCAATAAATTTGTAATTAATCTGAGCAATTTTCCCTTTTCACTCAAACATCTGAAATAAATGAGCTCTGTTGATTTCTTATTAATTCAGATTCACTTGGACAGTAATGAAACAGTCATTGTGGAGCATAGCTGGACTAAACTCTCTAAATACTTTAAGCTTCTGCTAATAGTTTCACAAATATGTTGTAGATAATTTAGTTTGCTGTTAACCTCCTTTTATTATCCACCCACATGTGTGTTTCATCAGAGCAGGTAGAACTGGGCAGTGATCTGCTCCACACTGTGTTAGAGGACTGTCTAAGAAGTGAACATGATTTCAGTTGGGTTCAATCTTCTCAAGATTCATGTGTAGCTCTGGTTATGAACTCGCTGCTCCACAGCTGAGCAATATAAAAGCCAGCTGGGAAAGTTAATGCAGGAGTGGCAGTTGCATCATACTTCTCCCATTACATACTGGCTTTATAAACCCTGGACTGCAGGAGGCAAACAAGAAGTACTGCTGCTTTTATGGACTCATTTTAAGTTATTGTTTTAATTTTTTTTCATTCACTAAGTTGTGATTTTTTACAGCCATGCTGTTTTCACAGGTTTCATCGGCAACATTTCCGTACACAGGCAGTACTTTCCTGATGCGGAGGATGAAACCGGTGCTGCCAAGGCTCTGATGCGTCTTCAGGACACGTATCAACTGGATTCAGAAGCGTTCTCCAAAGGAAAACTGCCAGGTAAAAAGCTGGAAACGGTTGTGTAACAGTGTATATTTGTGTCTACGTTTTCACCGTCCAAATCTCCTCAGTCTATTATTAGTTACTGATGCTTTCAAGATGAGCTGTAGCCAGAAAATGCAGAACAGTTTGAGATAGAAACAATTTTGCAAGGAGGACACAGAAACAAAAGCTGACCAACTAACACATATTCTTTTTATTTTAAAACCTTTCTATAGAGGATTTTTGGGATGTAAACACAGTAGATGCACGCAATTTGACTGCAGAAAGAGGTGACCGGCCTTTAAATGCTCACTTGTTGCCATGGTTACTTGCATTTATCTTGTGGTTTTAATATTATCTAGCATGTTGAGAGAGTACTACAACTGTTAGTCACAGCATGATAAAAAAAAAGTTACGCCACCAAACTGACATTAATGACCAAAAGTGACCCATTAATGAGTCAAAGGCATTACATGCAGGTGAGTGGATAGACAATAAGAAAATGGCTCAAACTTCAGGGGCCAGATATCACTCGGTAGCAATATTATAATATAGAGAGAGGTCGAGTCCCCCTTAATGAGACAAACATCCATGGTGAGAAAGAGTTCTCCTAAAATGTAAGTTTTCATAAAAAAAATAAATAAATAACAGAATTCATATTTAGTGCAGCTGAAATTAAAAGTGCAGCAGGTTGAACCAGAAGTATTATGAAGTACAAAGACACGGAGCTAAAAATCAAATCTCTGACATCGGCAGCTCCAAAGCTGCATGTGGGAGTAGCAGCTGGTGGAGAGAGGTTATCTGTTCTGGCAGCGAGTTGTAAATGATTTTATTAGCCTAATTGTAAATAATTGAAATAGTTAGAATCATGTATTATTGCCAGCTTATCAGAGGGACTGATAATCCCTCTCTTTCTTATTCAGTACAAATAAAACCACTTCAGAGAAAACATGAAGTTAGAGAAGTCAGGAAAGTAGATGAAAACAGGCCTGCATGAACTATTATTCTAAGTATTGGTAAAAAATATCTCATGACATTTTAACAGTTTTAATGAATTCTCCTCCAGGTGTTCACTCTAACGCTGTCCTGACCGTGGATGATTGCTTCGACATGGGAAAGACAGCCTACAACGACGCAGACTATTACCATGCCGTTCTGTGGTTTCAGCAGGCGCTGAAACAGCTGGACGATGGAGAGGAAGCTATGGTCACCAAGGCAGAGATCCTGGACTACCTCAGCTACTCTGTTTACCAAATGGGTGACATACCTCGAGCCATCGAGCTCACGCGCCGCCTTGTGGCCGTCGGTAAGTTGTGAGAACAATAAACCGATTCAGCCACCATGACTTAAAGATGGTTCTTTTTAATCCTTAAATCACAAACCACCCTGTGATCAGAGTGGAGGTTTAGCTTCATGCTAGTACAGCAGGGTGTTGTCCAGGCTTTGTGACGGTTTGTGGTTTTAAACTGTTATTTCTGCTGTGTAGGCTCTTTGGACAGCTGCAGGCCATTCACTTAGAGCTGTGGTGTCCTTGGTTACACGTTGGGTGAAAGGAATTGACTAGAGTAGATGCAGACGTACTTGGGGCCAGAAACTAGAGCAGAAATAACTCAATGAACATTTAATTTCCCAGGACAGCTCACACACAGAAAACTCAGTTTTTCCCCTTAGCTTTTGCTTTCAGTGCATTTTATTCCGATTAGCAGAAAGTAAAACATTGCAGTTTTATTGTTAATCAGCATTAGGCCAGATCTGGTGGTGAGGGACTCCAGTCTCTTTTCCTACCCTCATTATTGATGCATAAACCATCAGTGGGATAATTACATTTATTCCTGCATTATTGGGAGTTAATCATTCATCTCTAAACTGACTAATTGGTTCTTCTGCCAAACATTTTATTAGGAGACCATACAAATCCATATACATATGAAAACAAACACTCCAACATATGGGACTGTGGATTAATAATGTTTTGTATTTAAATATTTCATATGTAAAAAGAAAGAAACTAAAAGTCATCAGAATTACAGCTGGAAAGAGGCACCAGACATGGACAGGCAGATATAAACAATGAATGGATGTTTAGTGCCCCCTACTGGCCATTGGAGCACTTTACAAGACAAATTTACAATGTTTTACTGTAGACATATACCGTCTTCCAAATTATTATGCAAATTGTATTTAAGTGTCATAAAGATTACATTTTTTGTTGTGCTATTAATTTTATAGATGGTTTTAATTTTGTGTGTCAGGGCTCTGTGAATCGCTATAATTAATTTCAGAGAGCTGGTTGATCAGTTTGTCTGGTGAGCTCAATTAAAGAAAATCTACTTAAGAAGGATGTTCCACATTATTAAGCAGGCCACAGGTTTCAAGCAATATGGGAAAGAGAAAGGATCTCT
>CAEFZX010022068.1:0-11620 GCA_903066825.1 Alfaro cultratus | reverse complement strand
TGTTTACATTCTGTCGCTGCTGATAATGTCGCATAGAGACGTCGGTCACTAGACAAGACGCGTGGAGGAAATACAATGAAATAACAAAAGAACGTAGTAACGCAAAGTGATTTTGAAAAGTAACTTTAATCTGATTACTGGATTTGAAATAGCAACGCGTTAGATTACTCGTTACTGAAAAAAGTGCTCAGACGTCAGTAACGCGTTACAAAGTAACGCGACAACACTGCTTGCCACCCCATCTGTGCTTGAATTATTATGGAAATACAAAAATATCAGTCTCTAGATGCGTAAAACTGGAAAGGCCCCTCCAAAATGAGGTACCGGACTATAGCGCAGGGCATTGTGGGTAAATACTGTGCTTTCCTCACAACACGTGACAATGTGTAGATACAGACAGCCAATAAACACCTAATAAAAGGTCTCCAAGGAAGGCTTGCTCTTCTTAACTGATCTTTACTGATCTTTACAGTTGCAAGAAATGATTTTTGAAAATGAAATACAACAGAAAGGAAACACGCATCACTAAGTGATACACTCGCCTGAACGCTACACTTAAAAGATTGTGAACACTGCTCTACATTTTAATAACCACAGAAAATACAACAAATGTTTAAGGGTTTTCCCAAACACATAAATACTTACGGAGATGAAAGTTTTCCGAGGTAAAAAGCGTGTAAAGTCCATCCAGCAGGTTCTCGAGCTGTTTACTTTCTCCTAACTGCCTAAATTCTCGTTGACATGGCTACAGGGTTCTGCAATCACAGCGTGACAAAGATTGTTTAGAACAAAGATGTCGCACTCTGATCAAATTTCAAACCCAAGTTATTTTAACCATAATTAGAATAAATTTACTCACGCAATTTCTTAACTTATTAATGTAACAAATGTGCTGGTCCGGCACTAGAGCCGGGGTGTCAAACTCATTTTCAATTTGGGCCACATCAAGATTACAAATGTCCTCAAAGGGCCGCTTGAGGACATTTGAGGACAATAATAATCATTATCCATTGATTATTATCCAATGGATAATGGATAATTATTCATTATCCATTTTAATAATGGATTATTAAAACTAACTCTTAACAAACTGTTTTAAATAACATGGCCATCTCTGCATTTGACTAGTACTTCTAAAATTAAACAATACAATATTTAAACACACAAATGGAATCTTGAAGTTCTATTTATGTTGTCTTCTAGACATAATATTTAGTTAATACTTCTTGTTCCCTTTTGTCCTACACGCCATTCAGTAACTGTAACACAGTCAATGTCAAGAGACAATGTTCAAGGAATTAAAGTGTCAACCTCTTCAAGTCAGTCAATGAAGCTGAAATCAAAATATAAATCACTGTAGTTAAGTGCAGTTACATTTACGTTCACCTTTTTTCCCACTGATTTAAATACCACGGTGCAGAACAAGGTAGCAAACTGTAACAATACGTTATCCAGCCTCACACTGTGAGAAAGGTGTCTGACAGTGAGCCATGCTTTGTTGCGATTATTATTCATCTGTATTGTAAGATATGTGAAGCCAAAAATACTCTCACTTTAACTGTCCAAAAGGAGAAAAGAGAATTTATTGTCTTTGCACACAAATTTCCAAAAGTGTCCTTGACCGCAGTTCATTGTCACGTTGCAGCTCAGTTATTTCCATTTGCACTCGGTTCGGTAAAGAAAATACATTCTGCATCTTTTTGTATGCAGTGTCAATGTCTATGGGAAAAGATGGATTTGTGATACATTTGACAATGCCCTCCCTGACACAGATTTCCCTGAAAATCTGGGAAATTCTGCAGCTACTGCTCAGAAATAGCGCTGTTTGCAGATCTTTCTGAGCAACAGAGCCGGGGGTTCGAACCAGTAGATGATGAACTCCTACCACCACCTAGCACTTCCTGCAGGTATCCACCAGAGGGCGCCAAGGAGAACCAGCTAAAGGGAACAGGACTCATCTCCAGCAGGTGAGCTTTCCCCAAAGATTAGATGAGGACAAAACGCCACTTCTACACAACATTTCTCAGAGTTTACCAAAAAAAATAAACTATTATGATCTTGCGGATTTTAAATTTTGATCATTGTAGTTGAGCAAACATGAATGAGAAAATTGGAGTTTCACCTTTTTGTAGTAAAATCAAACAGGATTTAACAGACAATTCTTTTTATGTTATGTATTTTACAGCCAAAGGGGGCGATTGGTCAAAGGGTTTAATGTGACAAGGAGCCATGGGACGCTGTGTGGTAGAAATGACTGGCTGAGACAATGTGTGGGGTAAACATCTCAAAAATTAATTCACTTTTCGTCTTAAAGAATCATTTTCAAACAGTGCTGCTGCTGTTTTTCCTGACCTTTGGCTAATTAGGAAAATAAGCATTTTGATAAAAATATTTTTTTTTTTTAAACAATCTTTACTGCCTCTTTTTTGTCATTCTTCAAATTATCCTCTTTCTTTAACAGGCAGGAAGGAAGAAATACAATTCTGACAAACTTTATTCAAAAACTTATATATACATATATATTTATATAAGTTGATTGTGCTATAGCAGTATGTGCCTGGAAAGTTGACATTTTAAAATGTAGTTCACAAACAACAGTACCTCTTGCCCAAATTAACAACAATACATGGGACATTCCTACAAAAAAAAGACCAAAAGCAGGCATACCAACAACTAGTTTATAAATATTTATAGCCTCAACTGGTTCTTCAACAAAAAAAAACCCCTGGAAGATCTTCATTTGCACGTAACGTTTATACAGATATGCACATTATTTGCTCAGTCACCACTGCAACATTTGATGGGTGACATTTCAAATTCACAGTTTTACAACCCGTGTGTCTCCACTGATGAGTTGAGGTGAAAACGGGACTCTGCTTTTATAAAGAGGCTGCAGACGGCAGCAGGAAGGCAGCAGCAAACATCAGGCACAGTGAGAAGATTTCTGGCAGCACCAGCTGTCCTGCAGAAGATCCTGTAGAAAAGTGCAGATTATTCAGGAGGAGTGAGAATCATTTACCGTGGTGCTGCAAAAAAATGGTTTTTTGAGGCAACGATTCCATCTTTTTAAAACCAGATCATGTACAGACAGGGTTTGTAGTTTACATTTCCGTGATTCCACCTTTTTCGCAGGTTTAGATTTACGAGCAAACACTTTGGCTAAAAATTCTGTAAATTCTTGTTTTAAAAATCTTTGTTGTATTTTCTGTTCACAATAAAACAGACAATAAATGAACGTGTGTAATGATGAGCCACAACAACAGAGCTAAAAAAAAAAATCCTAATTTTGAATCCCAATGACATTATTAATCTCAATTTTAGAGATTAATAAAAATTATTCAAGATCCAAAATCACTTTTTTCACTTTCTACAGTTTTAATATTTTAAAGATTGTTTCAAATGCAACTGTTAAAATAATTTGTCTTTAAAGTAAAAAAAAATAAAATGGCTCCATTATGTTTATTTTCAGTTTTCAGCAGTAGTATTTTGAAACATTACAGGTGAGTTTTGATTTTTATTTTTTTAGCCATTCATAAATGCCCAATTAGCACCATTTCATGCCCCAATTTTGTTGCCATTTTGCCCCCATTTGCTTCCAGGTTTGGTCTACATGCATTCATTGTTTTTCTCATATGTTAAACCACACCATATTAGTTTGCATTTGTTGATAATGAAATATATTTGATCAATTATAAAGAGAAGTTATCATATTTCTTTTTCCAAATCTCCTTAAGATTTCATGTGACCTCCTCTTCCAATGAGAATAATCTATTTTCTCATAAAATATAGACTATTGACCCCTGGTCACACTTCTATTTAACAGACCCAGACCCCAATCATCAAGCGAATAATTTTGGTCGGGCTCAGATAAATCAAATTTGTTGATTTGCTAAATGTTTAAGATAAGTGGCGAAGTTCCAACAATTAAAGGAAGTTTAATTTTGCTGCCTTTAACAAGCAAAATTTTCCACAGCAGCCTGTAAAACACCAGCAAGTTTATTACAACTATACAGTCCCTAGATTTTTTTTTTTTTTTTTTTTTTTTTATGTATCAAAATATATGACTTTAAAAGATGTCTAATTACTCGTTTCAAATAAATGTGGAGGTAAAAGTGGAACCCAAGTGTATTATTGGAGGTACTTACTTGTACATGTGGTACTTTCTCTGAACGGGCCCATCAGCTCACTGGTTTTGACAGAACTTAGAAGATCTGTGCGGACATCCCCTTTAGAGTACACAGAATCAGACAAAATGTTACTGAGAAAGCACATCAACATTTTGTCTTCTTAAATATTTATTTCATCTTGATAAAAAAAAAACATCCATCTGTAGTGATGGTGGAGAGTCTCATTGTAATGGTTAATTTTTCACCTTGTGGTAGACTTGTAAGGGAGCATTTTTTTTCCTAAAGCTTCTCAAGGCGACATTTGTAGGGAATTTTCACTATACTGATAAAATTTTATTGGAATGAATTGAATTAATTAGCTGTCCTGTCCTACACTGTATTAACGCCCTGTACAGACGCCGCTCTGTTTCCCCCCTGAGAAAGAGGAATGGGCTGAAAATGAGATGCAGAGACACTCAACTCCGGCGTCGAGTTACTGAACAGATTTGGAGGATTTCTAAAGATATTCAATGCCAGTAATTGTTCATTGTCCTGATTTTGGGACTTACAAGCTTCCCAGTTTTAGTGTGGAAGCTTTAAGCACTTATAGGCCCACAGCAGTACCTTAAATTTGAAAGTAAATACAGCATCCTGAAAAATGACAGTTTCCTAGCTACAATTTACTTCTATTGTTAGTGTCGATTTCTTTGGTTTTTACTGATAGTGTTGTTTCCAGTTCAGACAGGTTCCAGAGGTAAAACCCTTTTTGTTTTTAACAGCGACTAATTGCTTGGTGAAATACCGCCACAACTAGAATGCAACGAGTCGGAACATGTTTACGTCGTTACATCACTAAATCAATAGTAACCTGCAGCAAAGTTTAGCTGCAAAGTTTCCCACAGTTAGTAATAATCATAACAACATCATGCTGTAAACATCTGAGATGCATTTTGACTGTATTACATGTGCAGTCTGAGAATACGGTGGCATTAGTGGTCATTCTGTGGCCTCACATATTCTCACGTTGCAACCACACACGTCAATGTATCTGATTGGGATTTTATCTAATCAACAAGTACTGCATGGCTATAAAGTGGAAGAAAAATTATGCTTGTTTTACGATATTTCGTCAAATAAAAAGGATAAGGTTATGAAGACATAAATAGCATTAATCGGAAAAGCAGCCAAAATATTCTTAGTAAGTCTGGATTAGTTGCACACATCTACAGGTTAAGTGTGTTGACAAAACAACTACAAGCTATGCACTCCACAAATCTGGCTCTATGGAAGCATAATCCTGACAGAAAGCCTCAAGTTTGAAATCAACAAGCCAATTAGCAGACAGAGCAAACAAATAGATGTCACACTTTCTTTGTATTTGTAAATAATTTAAAAACTATAATTTTCCTTCCACTTTATTGTCATACATGACTTTGAGCTGGTTTATCACATAAAATCTCAGTTAAATTTATAGTTGTAACATAATAAACTGTCAAACGGTTTAAGGGGTGTTAATACTTCTATAAGGGAAATTATTTCTGGAATTTTGACTTATTTATATAGCTTGTCTGATAGTCATTGGTGTGTAGTACGCACAACACAAAGAAGATGCAAAGGAGAGGCAAACAACTAATGTTTTCCTCCTTACCCGACACCATGAAGTTGACCGTTTGGCACTTTTCGTGTTTTGTAAAGAAGGGAGAGCCGGGCAAGATGGTTATCCTGGCCATTTCTGCCTGCAGAACATTTGCGACTCTCCTTCGGAAATCATACCTGGGTATGAACAGAAATAAATGACTTTTAGTCTTGTGTGAACAAAAAAAACAAATTCAGACCAAAACAAATTCTTCTGAACTGTTCAGTTCTGCACAAAACTGGATTGTTAGGCAATTGTTTTTTTATAGATCCACCAAACATAGCAAAGGTTTAACCGACAATCATGTGGGTTTGCACCAACATAATCATACTTTTTGTTTCTAGATTGCCACTTTTTGTTTGCTTACTTAAAAACATTAGTAAGGTTGCATATTACTATTATTAACAACGTCTATCTCTGCATATTTCCTGATTTAACTCGGTTCTTTTCTGAAGGAAACCTAACTCCTATTGATACTTAGTTTAATACCTCAGTCTCTACAGCTATAACATAGAACAACAGATTCAAACTGGAAATAAAAACAATAATAAAATATTTCAAACAATGCAATTTAGGAGTAAGGTATAAAACTCACTATATGTTAGACTATTTCTAAATGAATTTAAATAGACATAGTCTATTTAAGTATTAGAAATAATACTGTTTATACCAGGTGAACTCAGAGAAATCAGAACAGTTTGTTACTCACCGGATAAAGGCGCTCACTTTGGGAAAGGTCTGCTCTGCAGACTGGGATCCTGGGAGGATGTCGGCACACGCAAGGATGCTGCTACCATTCTTCAGCACAAGAGACCTGTAGACAACTTTGATCAAATACAGAATATTAAGTCAGACATTTTTACTAAACTCAACAAAATGAGTAAAAGCTACTGGATGTTGAGTTGGTGAATGGCAGAAACGGATTGTTGTACATGAAACGGTTGATGCTTAAGCCGTTGACATTCCCCACTTCTACAGAAACTCATTTCCAGTCCGCTCACCTGTGTGGTCTCCTGAGAGCTGGATGTTGCCGTCAGAGTAAACTTCTCTCCCAATCAGGCTGACATTGCCTTGTCTTACAGAAAATTCTCCCACCACACAGCCCAACTGGTTTTGGAGAGAACAGCTGGAGCTCTGGAAGAGGAAGAGAAATTACAAAGTTACCGCAAAAAAAAAAAAAAAAAAAAAGAGTCATCCTACATGGAATTAGAAAGTGAGCACCTGTAGTCCGAGATTGAATATATTTAGATCTGATGACGTGTCCCCATTCCCACCCATACCTGTCAAGTCTCCTGTTTCGCCAAGAAGCTGTTTTTTTTGTCCCCTTTTCCGCCGTGCTTGTGCTCCTGTATTATTATTTTCCGGTAAATATCCTGCATTATGGCGCCCCACCCTGCGCTCTTACATTAGGTCCTCTCCCCATCGGTGTCACGTTAGCCCCCCACACTTCTCCCCCCTTTACGTTAGTTACACTCTTACGTCAGTTCCCCACCCACCCCACCGCTCTGACAGTAGCACCGGACGGCGACATTTACCGTATGCTCTCAAAGTCAAATTTGACAAGTAAGGTCCCCAACAGCCCGCCTCACCAGTAGTTTCATGTTGAAGGGGTTGAAAGTGTCTCCCACGCTGGTACACAGGCCGCTAGTGGCATTTACACGGTTGCTTGCGATAAACAGGGAGGCCGCAGGAATCTGTAAGCACATTTAAAATACAAAATATGTTTCCGCTGCCTTTATTTGTTGAATTGATAGACATAAATACAAATACACAAATGATTAGGAATAGCAAAAGGACACCTAGATACTCCTATTAGTAGTATCAATAACTTGCACACTATTTGGTGTCTTATGTTGTCGTCCCTGAAAAGGCCTATGGAAGTTTTGTCATGGTAGGATTTTGAAATTTTTTGGGTGTTTCCGAAACTTTCAGTCCGCGACACTAAAGATAGCAGGAGCAGAAATTTGTCACCTTGACTAGTTGGTTAGTCTGGATTATACAAGCACTACTAATCCGTCTACAAGAAGGTAAAGTGACGACACAAACAGCACCAACTACCAGTTTTCATTCATATATGCAAGAACTGTGTTTCTTACATATATAGCTCTATTACTCTTTACTTACACTTTGCCTTGCAGATGACTTAAGGTCCACAAACAGAGTGACATCACTGCTACTCCCATCAGGAAACATCTGCTGGTGCTTGAAGAGACAGAAACCAAAGGTGCTTGACATTAGCAGATATACAGATTATTGTCAACTGAACAAAGTGATTTATACTGATGTGTGGATATCCGTTTTCTTTTTAGTAACTGCGGAGGCACTTCCCAAATTATTTAGCCAGTCCAGAATAAGCTCATGTTGTCGTTTCTGCCTTGATAGCTCTGTAGAGGCTTAGGTGTAAAGCAAGACTCAGTGTGGGGCCTCTGGATGGCAGCTGACAGAAACAGCTGATATCAGGGCGAGCCTCAGAGTTTAGTGAACATACATTCACAGTTAGGCTAAGCTAAGCTGAAGCTTATACTCATGCTTCCCATGTTTCATGTCTGTTTATTGTCTCTTTTACTTCAGGATTCTCTTTGAGCGCCTACATTATCAGTCTTCTACATTTTGCGCCTGGTGAATTTAGATACATTCCTCTGTACATACGGTGCAGTTGTATATCTTTATTTTCTTCACAGGAGAGGCAGGCTAATGCAATTTACATATCATTTACATAAGCTAAAACATATGCTGTAGTTTGGGATTAGAAAGTGATAAATTCAAGTATGTATGCACACACTTTACTGCCACAGGACATCTCTTATCCCTGTTTCAGGCCAAAAACCACGTGAGCCACAGCTTGCACAATTTTTCCATTTGTGGTGCAGAAAAGAAACTAAATGCCCGTACAATACGGTTTTCGCTGTGATTCTCAAACAAAGACATACAGAATTGTTTGAAATCAGACAATTCTGGCATCCTGCAGCAGACAAGGAGCAGATTAGATAAAGGTAATTATGTGTTTTTTACCAGTGCGATTGTTCCAGTCACTGTTCCATTAAATGTAGCCTCTGCAAGTGTCCATTGTCCATCTGTATTTGTGTCAGGTGAGACATCTGCACACACCATCCTGTAGAGAAAACACAGACACCCTGAAATAACCAAGCCCAGCAGGTTCAACCCTGTTGGATTTTTTCTGTTACAATATTCTGGTTAGAAGTCTTCTCTGAAAGAGGAACATACAGTATCTTAGTGTTATAACACAAAACACTCAGGATTATAAGATCATGGCTTGAGAATTCACACTCAATGGATTGGGATGATATGCTGCTGTAGCCAGATTAGGGTGAATCTTGGATTTCTCTTTCATCTGCAAAGATGAAAGAAACCTTTTTGACACTTTTTTTTCTCACCTTCTTTATTTCATTAAATGCTTTCAGCAGGATAAGTACTTTTAAATTTTTTTTTTTAATTTCCTTTATTTAACCAGGTAATCCCCTACCTGAGAAATTTGGCTCTCATTTTCCAAAGGGACCTGAGCAGAAGCCTGCAATACACAGCAGGCTTGTTACAAAATAACCTGGTTACTTCCGGTTCTTTGGAAGAACTGTGAACCATTGATCTTTTGCACAAGGAATCTGTGGTTAGAGTGAAAATGCTACTACCCATTTTCACAGGTTCTTTCTACTACCCACAGGTTCCTTCTTTTTAAGAAGAAGGAATCTGTGGTAATACTATGCAAAGCATTTCACAACTTCTGCCTTTCCTTTTTTATTAATATCATAAACTTGAATGTTTGTTGGTTCTTACCGTGATCCATTGGTGTAGTGGATTACAACAGATCTTCCCATGATGCTGTAAGGTCCAGTAAGCGGCATGTTGGGGTCCGTGTAGACAGCTTCAAAGTCATTCTGGCCAGTAAGCATCCCAAACTTCCCACTGATGTCCCCTATCTCATATTGGTCCACAGTACCCGCACCGGGTGAGGGAGAGCTAGATGTGTTCCAGGCCAGTGGGTTAAAGTGGCCAAGGATGTTTGCATTTGAGCAAGGATCACTGCTGTCAGCAATAATGGGCAAGATGTGGACGTGGTAGCCTCCAGCTAAGGACTGCAAGCTTTTTAAGGACACAGTGATTTCTGTAGGGCCTTGAGGGACAGCTTGAGAGAATTTCACCTGGCCACTGGATGATCCAGGGCCAAACCAGTTCCCTAAACTGGCTGCAGGGACCCGTACCTTTGTAACATTGGCACACGCAATTCTTGGGCCTCCTCTTTCTGCTTCATGGATGACCACAGAACGACCACTAATGCCAGATATGTCTAACCAGGAAGTGACATCAGTGAAAAAGTGTTTGGAGTTCACGCCGCCTATGTTGGTGTCAAGATTAATGGTGGTATGTTTGTTGGCGAGGTCGCCGGCCTCACAACATAGGGGGCAGGATGGTTTGCAATGAAGGGCGTAGCTGCTATCAGTTGCGATGATCTTAAAAGGATTCCAGTGCCCTCCTGTTGTGATGCATCTCCCTTCATCATCGTCCCTCTCTGAGCTAATGGGGAATTCATGAATGTGCCAGTTATGGTTTTGGGTCGGTGTTGTTGTGGGATCTCCGTACGACAGATCCATAAAGATGGACACATCTGACAAGGGATTGTTCACCAACTGAGTAAAGATCATCTTTCCCACCACGGGGGTCTGAAATGTGGCACTGGCTACTGTCACTGCACTGGGATAGCCAATGCTGGCACACGCATACCTATCACCATTGACCAGGTGAATCACAACTGAGCGACCAACAATGCTGTTCTGTCCAAACAGAGGAAGGTTGAAGTCAGTGAATGTCATAGAAAATGTACTTCTACCAGAAAGAGACATGTGTTTGGCACTCAGGTCACCTATCTCATACTTGTCATGAGTTGATCCAGGCCCTGCAGGGTATGTTGGAGAAGTTGTGTCAACTGCAAATGGATTCCAGTGACCACCCACATTATCATTTGAACATTGGCCTGTCCTGACTGAAGGGATGGGGAATTTATGGACGTGGTAGGGGCCAACTAATTCCTTTAGGTTTGCCAGACTCACTCTAACCTGTGTGACGTCAAACGGTGAAACCTGACGGAAGTTGAAATATCCCTTGATTCCTTTCATGTTCATGACAGCTCTCACTTCTTTCTCTGGCATGTTGTATATCTGAGCACACTTATAATTGGACCCCATCCTGAGGAGAAGATACGAGTACATTCTAAAGCTACTAAAATCCAAACGGGATTTCTGAGGACTGAGAGGGTTTCCGACTTTCACACTTCCCAGATTTGCTAAAGATGCTGGATAAAAGCTTCTAAGCAGTATGTTACAATCAGTTGCTGTACTTCTGGATCCAAAGATGACAATGTTGGTTTCTGGGGCATTCACCTGACCAATAGTCACTAGGTCAGCAAGAAGCCTAAGGTTGGCATTATTTACATTAGCACGTATGTAAATGTTACCAGCAACAGACTCTGTGAATCTCGCCCGGCGAGTCAGTCGTGTCTGACCTTGACTTACAACTGTGCATACTTTAATGCCATCACACGTCTGCAAAGACAGTGACAGGTCATCCAAGTTTGATCTTTGATCAAAGAGAGGTGACACATTGATGGGAGAGGCGGATAAAGGATTAGCAGTGAAGGTGAAGACGCTGACACCAATGTTTGCCTCAGAGCAGGGTTGAGCAAAGTGGCCGTACATGACGGGGAACACAGTGAGGGAAATGCTTACTACAGTGCAGGATCCTGCACCTGCTACATTTAAGGTGGCTGTCTGCTTTTCGGAGTCAAACTGCACTTGGCCTGTGACTCCTCCCATGTTTAAAGTTGCTAGAAATGTGGCACAGGAAATGAAATCTGAAAAAGACAAGA